>CM034003.1:6509000-6552013 GCA_019603395.1 Cyrtorhinus lividipennis | reverse complement strand
GAGTATTGTGAGCTAATGTGGTCCATTTGAGTTAGCAGATTATTAATTTGTATCCTGGAATGTAATTATTTTTAATGTGACATACTTACCCGTCGAATTTAATAATGAATATAATTTAAATTTAATATCGGCTTCTCTTTTTTTGCAGGTGAGTCGTTGGTCCAAAATCTATCATTTTAACCGGGAATGTAAGTAATTGTAAGAGTATAATCTTAACTTAATAATGTACGCCCTGAAGGGCATCTATAGCCCGGAGTTTGTGTTTTCGGTGATGATCGGATGATATAATTAGATGGCGACTACTGGATGGAATGATACGACGCGGCAACAGAATATAAAGATGGCGACTATAGAATGGCTCGAGCACGACATGAGACGTCCTCTTGGGATTTGATGGATTCTAATGTGATCTTTATTGATGTAACTCTAGTCGGAATGAAGAATAGTTCTGATGAGTGCAGCTGTGCGAGTTCAGCCATTGACGTGGAGTAGGCCACACAAGCCGAATTCTTAGGATTGTAGGTTTATCGTCAAGTCAAGATTAACTTTTCTCGAAATTCTGTCAGGCGAGAGCTGACACACCGACAGCCTGCTGAAAAAGGGAATCACCCTCACTGAAGTGAAGTACCTGACGCAGTGACATCCTGGCAGCACTAATGATTCTGTAGAAACTGAGAGCCGCTGCTTGTATTTTGTGGCTTCGCGTTGTCTGCCGTGCCAGGCTGAAACTTTCCACGGAATCGGAAGCCGATTGCTCTAAAACCAACTCTTTAGGATTCGAGGGTGACACTGAGTGAAGAGTACGTTCTGATGGGGATGAATTTATGACCAGGCGCCTCATCGAATGCGTTCGGAAGATGAAATTAAAAAGCCCTTGGGACCTTCTGAATGCCTATGTGTTACAGCGGGCGTGTGAAAATGACGATTTCCGCTTTTTCAGAATCGTAGAATCCACGAGGAAGGTAATTCAGTTGTCGCCTTGTAGATGACCCACCATGACAAAACGGTGTTTCACCCCGTCTGCTTCTCACCAATTGTCTCCTTCCCTTTCGATCCGCGAGACTGAGGAAATTGCCGGTCGAGGTGACAAGTCTTCTTCACGATCGTAGAACCATTCCAGTATACCATCTTGTTTTTGGGTGGTTGAGCGGGACGACCGTTTACGTGATGGTTTATTGAGAGCAGTCTCGTCCGTTCGAAACCTTCTGGTCATACGGTCTCTTGCTCATTTGGGCTATTCGATTTGTTGACCAACGATCACTGAATCACTGGCTCTCAATGATCAACGACATAAATCACATTCTGGCGAAGGCCAAGTTGGCTTGCTTTTTTGTCTTTTAGTTCCCGACAAAATGCATTCACTGAAAATTAATTTGATAACTCTCACGAAATCGTGCCGGCAAAGGAAGTTGAGACGTCAAAAAAGAATGCGTGAAAATATCTCAAAACCCTACAAGTTTTACAACGGGGAAAAAAAAAACAGAAAATGAGCGCTCATGCAATGTGGCGAGTTATCATTAAAATGGATGGCGAGACAGATTTCCGGTCGGTTTTAATTATTTTTCCGTGTACCTGAGCACAAACCTGGAGAAATCAGTTTCTCACTCGTTCATTACTAGGAAGGCGAGGAATATAATCTTTTTTTTTTTTAATCTATTAAACTTGGGTTAGAAATTTATGTGCATTCCTTACTTTCTCGGTTGCTTAGCTGGCTAACCATGTTAGGAGACTCTGGAGGCCAAAGCCATTCTAGAGATGAATGTACCTACCCTATTATATCTACTTGCGAATGGAACGAATGATTGGAGGAACTTTTCTATAGGTTTTACCACGATGGACTCCAACTCTCGTAAAATACATTTTCTCCTGGGGTTCTTGGATTCTGCAATTGAATGATCCAACCCCGTCGAAAAGCCTGCCAATTATGCTCAGATTAGTTTCTAAAATGCGTTCGTTCTGACATGAGTCATAGACATTTGCGCATTTTTTCGTCGTTGTGAGGTTATGAACGGAAAACGTGTTGCTATAGTAGGGAAATGAACCGTCCAAAGTGTTGCGAGCTCGCACCAGCCCGGTTCAAATGGGCTGCGGCGTCGCAAGGTCAACTTACTGTGGAGGATAAGGGTACTCGAACTTTCGGGAACCTCCCGTTCGCTCCAGACAACAACGTCGAGTTTCCCGGAAACCCAGGAACATTTCTGGATGGTACTCGACCGAGAGCAGCAGGTATATAAAAATGGGCCAGAAACGCCGCGAAAAAAACAAAGTGCAGTTCAATCGGAGTTCTGTATATAGCCGCTTCGGGTTTATAAATTGTGCCGTGCCGCGTTTAATAAATGCGACAAGAACCGCTACACCATATATTGTGATCTGGTCATTGTGGGTAATTGCGCAATGTGAACAGTGTTTCAACGGAACAATGTGTTAATAAATTTTTCACAAGAACATAAACGTTACAATTAAATATTTTTTCTAAAATGCGTTCCGTTTCTGACATAGGTCATAGACATTTGCGCATTTTTTCGTCATTGTGAGGTTATGACCGGAAAACGTGTTGCTATAGTAGGGAAATGAAACGTCCGAAGTTTCTGTGCCGACGGCGTCCGCGCTGAATAATAGTAATGGCTCGCATTCATCAAGCCCAGTCCGCATCTTCACTCGACACGATCTTTTCGAGTTGTGCCCCCTCACCTAAAAGATTCCCTGGAGCCTGGTTCGGACCTCAACCTAAATAAACAAGCTTTATCGTCGGAGGAGCAGCTCTTTCTTTCGTTTCGATGGTTTACAACCTCCTTCGAGATCGTTAATAGTCCGGTTGGAGCTATCTGTGAATTCGAAACAAACCAAGACTTTGAGGATCGGTGTAATTTGATTTTTTTTTTCTGTTGAAGATAGTATCTTCCTTTCTTCAAAAATGCACTGAGATTTCTTCGTGCACAGAGTCCTGATGAAAGTTGAACACAATTTCCCGTACTAGAACAGTTTTTTGATTGTTGGTTGGTTATTCCTTGAATAATCAACCAGGTTTTCATGCAAATAATGGTCAAACCTCTCCGATTCGTCTCAAAATTTTTTTTCTGGCGTTTCATCATGGTGTCTATTCAAAATTCTCTGCAAATTCTTAACACAAGCCGGGGTGTGGTTTCTTCCTCGAATGGGGGAAACGGTGGATTGGTGGCGGTCCGGACCCATTCCAATCGATTCAGGGGTCCAAAATTTAGTGGCAATGATATCCCACCCAACCCGCTATTCGCCCTAGCCTGGTTACACTATGGCGCATGTGCTAGCGCGTTCGCGGCAGTAACACCGGAAGGTACTCAGTTCGAACCCAGGGGTGATTAAGTTTTTTTTTTTACCCATCAATTGACCATTACTTCTTCCATTGGGGTGCCAAATCGTTCTGGGACCAATTTACTTGGCTTCAGGTCAAAATTGTGGAAAAATGACACCCTACGCCTAGATCGCCCAAAATCTCGAAAATCCATTTTTCAAAAAACAACATTTTGAACCCCTAACCCCCGCCAAATTTGGTCCGATCGTCTGAAAGATTTCGAGGACCCTCTCGTCAGAGAACAGACACCCCTGACCAAAATTTCAGATTTTTAGAAAATTTTCTACTACCAAAAAGGGGCGGCGGACTGACATCGACCCTTTTTTGATCGGACATTCATAAACGTCCAGAAAAAAATTTTTGAGCCAATCGGAGAGGTTGACCATTATTATGAAAACATAGTTGAATTATTCGAGGAATAACCAACCAAAGGGTCAATGTCGTCCGCCTTCCACAGCGCGTTTTTGGTAGTAGAAGAAAATTTCTAAAAATCTGAAATTTGGGTCCAGAGGTCGGTTCCCGCCGTCTAGGCGCGGTCTCCCAAGCTTTTCAGCCTCATCGGACCAAATTTGGGCGGGGTAGGGTCAAAATGTGTGTTTTTTGAAAAATGGATTTTTTCGAGTTTTTGGGCGATCTTGGCGAGTGGGTTCATTTTCCACTAAATTTTGGACGCGTAATCAAGAAGGGTCCCAGAACGATGTGGCAGCCACTGGAAGAAGTTATTGGTCAAATTGGGTATATATTACCCTTTTGAAATATGTGTTTTGAGATTTCTTGAACCTAGGCGGTGGGGTATCATTTTTCCGCTAAATCTTGTGGCGCTAATCAATGAAGTGGGTCCCGGAACGAATTGGCACCCACTTGGAAGAAGTTATG
Source organism: Cyrtorhinus lividipennis (assembly GCA_019603395.1). Lineage (NCBI taxonomy): Eukaryota > Metazoa > Arthropoda > Insecta > Hemiptera > Miridae > Cyrtorhinus > Cyrtorhinus lividipennis. The sequence goes on along the minus strand of CM034003.1, from coordinate 6,547,806 downwards.
GGTCAAATTGGGTATATATTACCCATTTGAATATGCGTTTTCGAGATTTCGGTATCTGGCGTGTGGGGTATCATTTTCCCACTAAATTTTGGATCTGAATCTTTGGAATGGTCTGGACCCCGCCCACCACTGTTTTCCCCATTTCCCCCCTGTTTATGAAATGAGTCTCCATACGGCCTGGTCGAGGATAACCAACCCCTTGTGAAGAATTTGCAGCGTTTTTGATTGTTTCTTCCTTGGTTTATTCAGCTAAATCTGTTCACGACTCGTATCGTGAGTTGACGTCCTAAATCAATGTTCTTTTTACTGTGAGACCCAATGTGGAACAGTACGGCGTGGCCTCTTCGTTCGTTTCAATTTTGTTGAGTAATCCGACTGATTCCCGTCAAAATCACATCCATAGTCTTAAAATTATCGAGAAAAGTTACTTCACAACCGCGACGTAATCGAGATGCAAACATAAGTGCTCCACACCTATAATAAACAAATGATACAGCGATTGCGAAAATGTTTTTTAGCTGGTTCAGGAAATGAAACAGAAAGAGGAAAAAGTGATGCTGAGAGCCTCTCTTCTTTTTGAATCCAGTAAAAATCTTCTCCTTCAGACATTACCCTACTGACGGTTATAGGCCATGGGTGTAATGAGAAATCCCATCTTCTCTCTCCTTGACGACTTTGCCCAGTCAATGATCGGTGTGATTGGTTTCTTTCGCGAGTGTATAAATGGCTCTTGAGCGACCATCAAAAGAACCTCATCTTGTTTCCAGTTAATTATCTCCGAAGGGCACCCCGACCTCCTCCCTACCATCCTATTCCCTTTATATCAACAGTTGTAAATATTTTTGAAAAACCCTTCACCTTCGTCGCAACCGCGTCCTTGGCACACCTGGTAAATAGATCGGCCCTTCTGAGAAGCTATAAACTGGTCGAAGTGGTGGTCAACCTAATTCGCTTTTTGTGCCTCTGCGTTCAAAATATTTCAAGTCAAACCAGCGTAGTAATGGTGTTGTTTGTACGTGACGCTATCTGCATTATATTCTCAACCACAGTTCCAATGCCTTGATATTTTAAAAAAATTGCAGTCTCTGCTGTGTATCTACTCTAATTCTTGAAGAACCTTCAAAGGTTGATTCTAAAATTCTACGCCTCACACATACTCATATAATTGGAAACGTAATAGTAAAAACGCTGCAAATTCTTACACAGGGGTTGGTTATTCCTTGGACCAGGCGCATGGAGACTCATTTCTTCAACATGGGGGAAATGGGGAAACGCTGCAAATTCTTACACAGGGGTTGGTTATTCCTCGGACCAGGCGCATGGAGACTCATTTCTTCAACATGGGGGAAATGGGGGAACAGTGGGTGCGGCGGGTCCCAGACCTATTCCAATCGATTCAGGATCCAGAATTTAATAGAAAATGATACCCCACACGCCCAGGTACCGGAAATCTCGAAAACGCATATTCAAAATGGGTAATATATACCCAATTTGACCCATAACTTCTTCCAGAGGGTGCCGATCGTTTTGGGACCCATTTCATTGGATTCAGCGTCCAAAATTTAGTGGAAAATGATACCCCACTCGCCTAAATCGCCCAAAATCTCGAAAATCCATTTTTCAAAAAACACATTTTGACCCCTACCCCCGCCCAAATTTGGTCCGATCGGGCTGAAAAGCTTGGAGGACCGTCCTAGGCCGGGAACAGACCCCTGACCCAAATTTCAGATTTTTAGAAAAATTTCTACTACCAAAAACGGCGTGGACGGCGGACGGCGTACGGCGGACGGACATTGACCTTTTTTGATCAGGACATCATGAAACGTCCAGAAAAAAATTTTGAGCCGAATCGGAGAGGTTGACCATTTGCATGAAAACATAGGTTGATTATTCAAGGAATAACCAACCAAAACGCTGCAAATTCTTACACAGGGGTTGGTTATTCGTCAGAGGCGCGAGAAGACTCATTTCTTCAACATGGGGAAAATGGGGAAACAGTGGGTGCGGCGGGTCCCAGACCCATTCCAATCGATTCAGAATCCAAAATTTAGTGGAAAATGATACCCCACACGCCTAGGTACCGGAAATCTCGAAAACGCATATTCAAAATGGGTAATATATACCCAATTTGACCCATAACTTCTTCCAGTGGGTGCCAATCGTTCCAGGACCCACTTCATTGGAATAAGCGTCCAAGATTTAGTGGAAAATGATACCCCACACGCCCAGGTTCCAGAAATCTCGAAAACACATATTTAAAATGAGTAATATATACCCAATTTGACCCATTACTTCTTCCAGTGGGTGCCAATCGTCCTGAGACCCACTTCATTGAAATTAGCGTCCAAGATTTAGCGGAAAATGATACCCCACTCGCCTAGATCGCCCAAAATCTCGAAAATCCATTTTTCAAAAAACCCATTTTGACCCCTACCCCGCCCAAATTTGGTCCGATTGGGCTGAAAAGCTTGGAGGACCGTCCCAGGCCGGGAACAGACCCCTGACCCAAATTTCAGATTTTTATAAAATTTTCTACTACCAAAAACGGCGCGGACGGCGGACGGCGGACGGCGTACGGCGGACGGACATTGACCTTTTGGTTGGTTATTCCTTGAATAATCAACCTATGTTTTTTGATCTAGACATCATGAAACGTCCAGAAAAAAAATTTGAGCCGAATCGGAGAGGTTGACCATTATCATGAAAACATAGGTTGATTATTCAAGGAATAACCAACCAAAAATGAGCTATCTTCCCTAGAAGTGATAAATGATAAAAACAGCTCACTCTTGCGTACGCGCGAAAAAATCTGAATTACGAGTAGATTGCCCAAACTACTAGTAGTAGCTCAAACTTATAAACAAATATTTATAGAAAGAAAATAAAAACTAGTGAGAGAAGCCTTCGATGACTAAAAATTAATTGATTTCACACATTCGAAAAACGGCATCATTTGTTTTCCAGTAATTTAAATTTGGTTTTCAATAGATTTCTGTGATTCAGCAATTAGATTGAGTGCCCTTCGTAGAATTTAGCGGAATCTGCAAAAATTAGTCCATTTGAAGTTTCGTTCGCCCGCAGGAGCTTCTGATACACCCCTGTATCAAATTATTATCATTTTCAAACCCTTGTTCAGGCAGAATGATGAAGTTTGAAATTTCTAAACGATGAAAAGAGAAGTACGTAGGAAATTCACGGGCTCTGAACCAGGCACACGCGCTTCCAGCTGCTAACTGTTCGTGACAAAGAGCAATATATTATAATGGGAGAATCTCAAACACGGAAAAACTGCCAGCGTTATTGTTATATGTGTACAACATTTTTCAACAACTCCACTGGTACAGTCGGTGTAAACCTAATTGACAGAGTTTTTCAACCGCAACATCTTCACGCCTCAGCAATAATTGATGTTTTTTAATGAAGCCTTCCTCTATAGGCCTCAGTTCGGCCCACCTTTCACATAATAACGATAGAATTACCCAGTTTAATCTTCCCTCGGGCATTGTTCGAATTAATTGAGTATTGGATTAAACGCTAGTTCCTTTTTTCAAACTCATTTATCCCATAGTCGTTGGTAATGAATATTTAAACTTTGAAGGAGCCGAAATCATTTCTCAAGACTCATCTCCAACTCTTCAATGATTTTATTCAATATAACGTTGTAAATTCTGCCCACAGATGAAGACTCACCGAAAGTTCAAAGGGCATGAGAGTTCTCACTGAAACAGGACAGGAAAGTCATATACTTGTCACGCGCTTTTGAGTATTCAATGTGACTGCTCTTCTCGCTAGCTTAATTAGGAGCAAAATACAAGCAGCAGCTTCCCAGGGTATTACCTTTGTAGCTTCAAGTAACCGCTTATCCAACGAGATGAAACACGTGAATTGTGTATCACAAAAGATGTACAAAGAAGTCTCATCAGTCTATTCTAGACAATAGGAAGGCATTGTGGTAATGAAGACATTACCAGGGCAGCGCGTACCTAATGGAGACCACTCTGCCATCTGTGGGACGTTGCAGGGCACCTACACCCGCTCATTTTCTCACCCAAAAACTTTTGTGGGCTAATTTATCACCTGAGCGTGGAAGGTGGTCTTCGCCAAGAACCTGGTTCCTCCCACCAAATTACATAGGCTTTCGAATGAATTGCCGGGTGATTTTTTTCTTCTTTCTTTCCCCCAAGGAGAGGTCGTAAGTTTCCCGGTAATCTGTGTTGACTCCCACAAGTGTGTACCTATATTGTAATCAACGTTGTCGCTTTCAATGTAAAAACTGTAACAGCAATAAAGTACCTCGTGTTTTATCTTCGATCTTTGTGCATGTATAACACAATTGAGAAGCGACTAAACGTATTGGGATCAGAAGCGATCATTCTAGAATTTGGAGCAAATTCGGGTTGTAACAGTTTCACGTTTTAGACATCAAAGCATTTTTTTGAGAAATGCCTGAAGTTTGCCGTCAGCCGAAAGGATATTTTACCAACACACTGTTTCATGTTTTCGCAGGTTTTTGGTTGGTTATTCCTTGAATAATCAACCTGTTTTCATGTTAATGGTCAACCTCTCCGATTCGGCTCAAAATTTTTTTCTGGACGTTTCATGATGTCCTGATCAAAAAAGGTCAATGTCCGTCCGCCGTACGCCGTCCGCCGTCCATTGTCCACGCCGTTTTTGGTAGTAGAAAAATTTCTAAAAATCTGAAATTTGGGTCAGGGGTCTGTTCCCAGCCGAGATGGGTCCTCGAAACTTTTCAGCCCGATCGGACCAAATTTGGGCGGGGGTAGGGGTCAAAATGTGTTTTTTGAAAAATGGATTTTCGAGATTTTGTGTGATTTAGGCGAGTGGGGTGTCATTTTCCACTAAATTTTGGACGCTGAATCCAATAAAATGGGTCCCAGAACAATTGGCACCCACTTGAAGAAGTAATGGGTCAAATTGGGTATTTATTACCCATTTTGAATATGTGTTTTCGGGATTTCTGCTACCTAGGCGAGTAGGGTGTCATTTTCCACTAAATTTTGGACGCTGAATCCAATAAAATGGGTCCAGAACAATTGGCACCCATTGGAAGAAGTATGGGTCAAATTGGGTATTTATTACCCAATTTGATTATGTGTTTTCGGGATTTCTGCACCTAGGCGTGTGGGGTATCATTTTCCACTAAATTTTGGACGCTGAATTCAATGATGTGTGTCCCAGAACGATTGGCACCCATCGGAAGAAGTTATGGGTCAAAATGGGTATGTATCCACCCATTTTGTGTGTCAGGATTTCTGGTGCCTAGGCGTGTGGGGTATCATATTCCACTAAATTTTGGACCCTGAATCGATTGGAATGGGCCTGGGACCCGCCACACCCACTGTTTCCCCCATTCGAGGAATAACCAACCCGTGTGTAAGAATTTGCAGATTTTTTGTTGTTGTGACGTACTCGGGGCCCCATGGAGGGATCAGTAACATGATCACGGAGCAGTCATTTAAACTGACCAAAGATACGCGTAATATCACCACACTGCCTTATACTGGTAACGCATTAAACATGTTCAAGATAATGAAGTAATAAACACATTTAAATGGATTCATACAACACACCTCCAACTTTACTGTTAATCGTCTCATGTAGATGTTTCCCTGAAATCGAGCGCTAATATGGATAAACTCAAGCATATGGATTCATAAGTTTTCTATCACAGTTAGATGGATTAGCGTTCCTATAAATCCCATACTAATACAAGTAGTTCCGGCGTACGTGAAGATATCTACGCGTATAAGATGTAAAGTGATTCTGTTCAATGACACAAATAAAGTCTGAATTACCGCATTTCGCAGGTGGAGTTTCATTAAAAAAAAAAAATAAAAAAAAAAAAAAAAAAAACAGTAGACAACGGTGAATGGCATATGTCACAGCTGAGTAGGTGGCAGCTGGCAGGCATTGGACATGATCATCATTCACCACTATTCACGAGCCCGCCCTTCCATCTTGTCCGTTCGTTCTTCACGCATAATCCTCGCATAATCTCTACCCCGTTCCTTCGTCTTTTCTTCCTTTAGTGATCTCGTATCGTACAATGACACAAAGTTGAAAGGCGTCTTGTAGGAATGAGGGGAGATTCTACAGGATCTTTTTTCCGTCGTTGAAGCGCGATTCGCTGATTTAGCCCTAGTAGGAATCTCCAGTCGAGCTGATGCGTACCGAAATACTAGAACGGAACAACTAACTTTCTAACCAAGCTACGGGGGAAGAGATCATCACGCTAAAAATAGGTTCTGGATATGTGCGACTGTTCATCATTGGATCACAATTTACTGAGAGCACAAACAAGCAATCGGAGCAGTCTTAAAAATGTTTTTTTTTTTTTTCAAGCTATTTGTTTCATTATTCAATACAGCTATCTTGAGCCTCATACTCTCCTGAGAAATGATTTAGGAATGATATAAAGATGATGATAAAGGCAGTAAAGAAATGGGGGAGAAATGTTCTGGGGATTCCCGTCCCACTGTGGGTTCTTTGGTCAACTCACTAAAACAAATGGCGCTTTGGTTTCATTTTTTTTTTTTTTTTTAATTTTAGAAACAATCAGAGCCATCTATTATCCGGTAAGCACAAAACAAGCACGAGCATTCTCAAAAAAAAAAAAAAAAAAAAAAAAATCATCTTCACAGGGAGTCAGAGACATGAGTCATCTCCAAAGGGAATAGCGGGGAGTACCCCGAAGTTTGTTGGGAACGGAGATTAGAAGCGATTAGACATCCTGGAGGTAGCGGTGGCGCGAGGTAATACTCTGTAAGCTTGTTTTGCTGTTTTACTAGGTTGTGGTTCCCATCCGCTAAGTGGATAGGAGAAAATACGATGTATAGCAACGCCATACAGAAGGCACAAGAATCTCCCCTCTCAAATTCTCGATGAAGTTGCTAATTTAAATAACATGAATAAATCCCCGTCATGTAGAATTCATCTTGAGTTTTGAGATCAAGATGATTCTAAGTGAGACGAAATAATAAGGCCACTCGTCGAGGCTGGTCGAGGCGGTTCAACAGAAAGTGACAGAATTAGAAGCTTCCGAGGCTGAACGCCAAGAAAACAATACAAACTAAAAAAATCACATTGAAAAAGAGGGACGGAGAAGCAAGAATAACGGCATAGACGAAGAAGGTGGGAAGGCGGTTAAGAAAAATATCTCGGACACATCAAGTGACGGTTTCGTGAAACGGACGAAATGAAACGGAACGTCGCAAACGAATGAGGGGACTCGAGAAGGGACGGATCACAATAATTAGTAGCATAAATAATTACGTACACAGAATATTTGGCACCAGAGGAGGGAATATTAATAAAAGCCAACCAGCTGCTACCATCTCGGTTCATTAAACGGGAATTAGAGTAGAAAGGCTAGAAAGAATTATTTTCCAAGGAGTTGTGCTGAGCGGACTTTATTATTTTCCTGCGAAAGACGAAGAGGAGGGGATGAAATATATGTGGCAAGATAAGAAACGGGGTGAGTCCCGATTATTGTCAAGAAAAAGAAAACGTTCGGGCAGAAACGTCAAGCAATATGTGATACTTCAACTCGCTTACGGTTGATGTTATGCAAAATAAAGCACCTTATAAATTTGTATATCACTATAGTATGAACACATGGGAGAAGAAAGAAGCGCAATGAAAGTGATCAAAGGATGAGACAAGTTTATCGGAAATTATCATCAGAAGAGTCGCATCCTGATCAAAAGAGACAGTCTCTCGACAATTAACACTTATTAATGATAAGATTTTGTTGGCTTAACTGAACCATAGAAGGCTTGGTTTCAGAAAAAAAATTACAGAAAGATGGTGACAGTTCAATGATTTCTCTGCTGAACTTACAAGGGTTTGCGGGGTTGCCATTGGGTGGCAGTGAGACAGGGCCAATATTCTAAGTCTGACGATGGCTGTGATACAGCAGAGAGACAGTCTCCAAACACTATATACCAACTGCTGCGCCAGAAGCGCATTGGGTTTTACATGGGCAAGGCCACAAACCTTCTCGTCGGTAACCTAAGAACAACCGAGCTCCAGGAGGAGGCCTCTTCCAGAGACCGATTATGCTCGAAGACTGAAGGCTTTTGGGTCAAACCCTGAAGAAAATTCCAGCAAACCATGTGCCTGCAGTCAAAAAGGACCCATAAATGGGCGTTGGGGTCATTCAGATCACTGGGCCTCAACATTATTTCGACTGAGTAAGCCAGTTTTCCCAACACCTCCATATTCTAAATAACCCCCATACATCTATGACCCGCAATAATGGCTACGTCTTCCGATACTTCAAAAACTCATCAACCCTTATCTTTCTCATTCCAAGTTCAGGAATATTTTCAAAAAATCAATCCTCATCTGTCTGTAAATTCCTTACTAAAATCAAACATTTAGAAAAAAAAAACATACATATTGCGCACATACGTATATAATATACATTAAAACAACTACAATATCAGACTCTGAGAAAACGACGAATAGAATGTTGAAACGCTTGAATATCGACAGCCCTGGCAGCTGTTGGCATCGGGAGGTAACGCCTCAGGCTATGGCCAGTCTGCTGCGGGTCGATACATAAAGACATTGTTATTCTAATGATTACTAGGGCACCTATGACCTGCTGATGAGTAACGAGTTTGATTTTCGAGGAAATCATTCATTTTTCTACGCTAAACGTGCTCGTTTGTAGTAAACTCGGTCTTTTTCTGATAAGCAGGTACATTTACCGCCGCTTACTATCCCCATATTTCGGTGTCACATTTATTTTTATGTACTTTAATCATTACATTCAAAGTCGTAACTCACTAAATTTTGGCAAAGTTCCCCGGGGTTTACAATCAGACGATCAGACAAAAGCGATTTAAAAATTTTTCAGTTTGTCCACATTTTGGTTGGTTATTCCTTGAATAATCAACCTATGTTTTCATGATAATGGTCAACCTCTCCGATTCGGCTCAAAATTTTTTTCTGGACGTTTCATGATGTCCTGATCAAGAAAGGTCAATGTCCGTCCGCCGTACGCCGTCCGCCATACGCCGTCCGCCGTCCATTGTCCACGCCGTTTTTGGTAGTAGAAAATTTTCTAAAAATCTGAAATTTGGGTCAGGGGTCTGTTCCCAGCCGAGATGGGTCCTCGAAACTTTTCAGCCCAATCGGACCAAATTTGGAGGGGGTAGGGGTTTTTTGAAAAATGGATTTTCGAGATTTTGGGTGATTTAGGCGAGTGGGGTGTCATTTTCCACTAAATTTTGGACGCTGAATCCAATAAAATGGGTCCCAGAACAATTGGCACCCACTTGAAGAAGTAATGGGTCAAATTGGGTATTTATTAGACATTTTGAATATGTGTTTTCGGGATTTCTGCTACCTAGGCGAGTAGGGTGTCATTTTCCACTAAATTTTGGGCGCTGAATCCAATAAAATGGGTCCCAGAACAATTGGCACCCACTGGAAGAAGTTATGGGTCAAATTGAGTATTTATTACCCAATTTGATTATGTGTTTTCGGGATTTTTGCTACCTAGGCGTGTGGGGTATCATTTTCCACTAAATTTTGGACGCTGAATTCAATGATGTGTGTCCCAGAACGATTAGCACCCACCGGAAGAAGTTATGGGTCAAAATGGGTATGTATCCACCCATTTTGTATGTGTCAGGATTTCTGGTACCTGGGCGTGTGGGGTATCATATTCCACTAAATTTTGGACCCTGAATCGATTGGAATGGGTCTGGGACCCGCCACACCCACTGTTTCCCCCATTCGAGGAATAACCAACCCGTGTGTAAGAATTTGCAGATTTTTTCAATTAATAACATAATACCGGAAAAATTCGGAGCGTTTATACTAAAATTATCGTTTACGATATCTTGCTCAAGGGCTCGATTTCTCTTCTAAAAAGATTCCCCTGTAGGGACTCACAATTATTTTATTGAACCATTTTATAGACACTGCTTGAACGTGCTTACAACGTCATCATTAAGCGAGATTTCGATGCACTAATCGAGGTCATAAATGAAATTCGCGTACCCTCGTAGGCCCATTTTTATACGGAGCGTGTTTTAGCCTTTCAAAGGAAATTGTATTTTTAATCCTTCAACTCAAACCTCTGTAACCGCCTGGTTTCCCAAGAAGAAAAATGTTTTATGATAAGGATTCCGTGAAAATCACCGCGAGGGACACCAACAAGCGGCAAACTCTTATCAAAGCTACAAACAACGCCCCCAATAAAACTTCCCACGTCGTCGCCGCAATGCGATACAGTTTAGTTGTGCTCGGATTACCTTAACGTATACCATCCAACAGCCAACAGGACAACACTCCCCCGAACCTCCGGCCCAGCTCTACCAACTCGTGAAGGCCTCGGCTTCTCTCTAAAGTCACTTTTGTCTTTAATGACCCACTCAAACGAATTTACTTTCCTCATTTACATCGTTTCCCCGGATATCCCGGCGGCGTAGATGGCTTATCTTATCGCTAACCCGCCAAACCCTTCTCCCTTCTCCGCCTTCAACATGAAAACCCTATATATTTTTCTGCTCGTTCAACAAATCTCATTATAATCCACCATTCCTTACCATACTAATACCCTTTCTCTCTTTCTCCTTATCTATTTCCCGTCGTTGGTTCCTTTCTGACTTTTCTGCACAACTTGAGGCTGTTTCGTTGGGGCTGAGCTTACACACAAAATTGAATTCCCCCATTTTGAACATCCTAAGTTTACAAAGGATTACAATTCACACAAATCAAAATAATATGTCCTCTGTGTAAGAAAAGTTTCCTGGAACATCACATGTAGTTTTTACGTGATTGGATGACCAACCCAACCACTCATGTTTGTATATCAAGACCCCTTTTCCTAACCACAAATGAAAATCAACCTGAGAAAAATGCGTCTTCAAGACTGAGCCAATGATATTGTTGCAAGCTGGCACCTGCGCCCGTCAAATGGGCCGCCAAAATCAACGACCTGTGGAGGGCTAAGGGAGTCATTTCGAGGAATTGTGCGTCGTATCGAATTGGCTGGAACCTTCCAGAACCAGGGAAGGTTCCAGAACGTTCTCGGCCAGGCAGCAGGTATAAAACGGGCCCAGAAACGCCGCGAAGTGCAGTTCAATTTGGAGTCCGGATATAGACGCTTCGGGTTATAAATTGTGCCGTGCCGCGTTATAAATAGTGCGACAACAACCGTGTATTGTGATTCTGTCATTGTGTAAGTGCGCGAATGTGAACAGTGTATGTACTCAAGTGAACGATTGTTAATAAATTATTTACTAAGAATATAAATCGTTACAATATGATAAAATCAGACGAACCTCAAGCTGGTAATTAATCAAATCGTTATTCCATCTTAACAATATATTCTAATGGAGCTAAAAGGGTGGATAAGGAGTACCTAACGATGAAATACAAGAAATGATAAAAAGAGAACGTGCGAAGAGGAGAAGATGAGGGGATTCTTCACACAACATCGAGATCCAACTCGAGTGACCTTGCTGAGAAAACCGGATCTGTAAGGCCTCAGACCCACTGAGACGGCTGGTAGTAAAGACTCCGAGAGGAGATAGGAAAAGGGGCAGGAATCGCATAAGAAATATAATAGAATCTCGATGAAGAAAAGAAATGGCAGAAGGCAGTTATTAAAAGCGTCTGACGATCTAAACCCGCGGCCGAAAGAACTCACAGAAACGACCAAGTCCAGAAGGAACAGACGGAATGAGGAGATGGAGCCATCAAATATTTTTCTGTTTAGATTTTTGTTCTTACGAGTACTTACTACTCCTCTTGCTCTGCCGTGTTCACACCTGCGGCACAAGGAAGGTCTCCCTCGAGACCGTGGAACTTAAGAAAGGCAGGGCCTACTTAGTCGAGACTGACGTCGAAAGAAATGACATCAAAAGGCCTCATAAAGCTGTCGTAAGTGTGCAAAAAACTCAATGAATCGCTCAATTTCTACAAAGGCAGGCCAATCTCCCGAAGGGTTCCAGAACCACCGAGATGGCGAGCTTCAAATCGTTCGAATCATCGCCGCTTCTAGTTGGACAGCGGACAATCAAGGGATCATTAATTCGAGAGGATGATTTGTCTACCTCGTCGGTCGGCTTTGCAGTCCAACATAATGTGGTCTGTACATACTTCTGTGCCTCAATCATCGAATTAAGACGATAGTTGCACGTAGTAATTCCTATTTTATTCCAAACTTAATAAAACCGTTCTCATACTAGGTGAACTGATCAAGGAAAAGAAAATTCACAGAATTCGAAGTTTACCATAAATAAAAATAAGAAAACCGTAAAGAAATTTACATTGAGCGATCATCTACAGTAGGAAAGTACAGGCGAATTAATTAAACAAAAATAATCAATACTCGTAATATGACTAAGACGAACTCCAGGCACTAAATATTCTTGAATTAAAACTCATGAAGGACGTTTTCGCATACAGTAAGTATTCCAAACCAATAAAATGCTGCAAATTCTTTCGCAGGGGTTGGTTATTCCTGTACCAGGAGCATAAAGACTCATTATAATCGATTTAGCCCAAAATTTAGAGGAAAATTATACCCAACAAGACTAGGTACCAGAAATCTCAAAACACACATTCGAAATAGGTAGGTAGATACCCATTTTGGCCCATAACCTCATCCGGTGAGCGCCAATCGTTCCGGGACCCGTCTCATTGGATTCAGCGTCCAAATTTTAGTTGGCCACACGCCTGGATCGCTAAAGATCTCGAATGTCCATTATTCAAAATACAAAGTTGACCCCCCCCCCCCCCTAATTTGGCACGATTGAGCCGTTTCGTTCTGAAAAATTTTGAGGACCAACTAGAGCCGAAAACGGACCCCTGACCCAAATTTCAGATCTTCAGATTAAACTTCATGCAAAAAGGAAAACATATGTTTTGAAAAACGATTGATAAATCCACGTAGGTCTTCTCTTGAAAGAGAGGGCCTGATAATGTTCCTTCGCGATTCAAAAACCCCCGAATATTGATTCAGGAATATATTTTTAAATCTCCTCCAGATGAAGTTAAAATTGGTAGTCCTGAGCAATTTCGAACGGACATAGAATGCGTTCTGCTGACTACGGGGCTCCACAGCCGTCCAAGTAAGAAATAGCGTTGAAATCTAAGAGATCATTTCTCCACCGAGTCCCATAAAAAAAGCCAAGCAGCCACGTAATGCAATTCTCAAGTTAACAAGCTCACCAACAGCCACACACGAAGCGACTCATTTCTTTCAACGATCCTCGAACCATTTTCATCTTTCATTAGGTAGGAACACCGTTGAACCATAATTACATGAATAAGAGATAAAGTCAACAGATTTACGCGCGTGATCTAGCAGTTGCAGTCGATACCGAACGAGAAAGAAAAGAATGATAAGGGGAGGAATGGTTAGGTGCGAACCGCAAGAACAGGCTCCGAGCGGAGGGCCCTGACTAATAGCACGGGACGGCCCGTGCATATGGATGAAACCCGAGACCAGCGGGCCGAAGTAAGTGGACGACAAAAAGAAAAAAAAAATACACGGGAGTAGAATATAAAGAAAAAAGAAATACATAAGTCAAGGAGTAAGATTTGTTCGTGTTGTTTGACACAACGGGTCACTTGTATTTTTGCACGTATTCGCGACTCGTGTACATAGGTGTCGTCCGGTTATGTTATGAAGAAGTGCTTTGAATGAGAAATGAAGATCTCTGACGAGCCGTGTACAAGAAATATCTGTATAAGCACGTACCTCTCAATAGCATGATATCATTCTTTTACTGAATCAGATTTGGAAGTACGATCCCCCAGTCTTCACGTTTGCTAATGGCTCTTACAAATGAACAGTCTTAACATTAAAGAGAAAAAATCTGCAAATTCTTACACACGGGTTGGTTATTCCTCGAATGGGGGAAACAGTGGGTGTGGCGGGTCTCAGACCCATTCCAATCGATTCAGGGTCCAAAATTTAGTGGAATATGATACCCCACACGCCTAGGCACCAGAAATCCTGACACATACAAAATGGGTGGATACATACCCAGTTTGACCCATAACTTCTTCTAGTGGGTGCCAATTGTTCTGGGACCCATTTTATTGGATTCAGCGTCCAAAATTTAGTGGAAAATGACACCCTACTCGCCTAGGTAGCAGAAATCCCGAAAACACATATTCAAAATGGGTAATAAATACCCAATTTGACCCATTACTTCTTCAAGTGGGTGCCAATTGTTCTGGGACCCATTTTATTGGATTCAGCGTCCAAAATTTAGTGGAAAATGACACCCCACTCGCCTAAATCACCCAAAATCTCGAAAATCCATTTTTCAAAAAACCCCTACCCCCTCCAAATTTGGTCCGATCGGGCTGAAAAGTTTCGAGGACCCATCTCGGCTGGGAACAGACCCCTGACCCAAATTTCAGATTTTTAGAACATTTTCTACTGCCAAAAACGGCGCGGACAATGGACGGCGGACGGCGTACGGCGGACGGACATTGACCTTTTTTGATCAGGACATCATGAAACGTCCAGAAAAAAATTTTGAGCCGAATCGGAGAGGTTGACCATTATCATGAAAACATAGGTTGATTATTCAAGGAATAACCAACCAAAAGTTTCATTGGGATCTCATAAGTATTGCAGACAAGACTTTGAAAAAGTCAATCAATTCAACCGATAACGTAACATTTCTGATACATGTTTATTTAGTACATGCAATACCAAGAAGTTTCATGATTTTATTCGCTAAACCAAATTTGCCGTGGGGAAGACAAAAGAGCTCTTTTAAGCATAATCAGGTGAAGAATTCGACCAGAAGGAACTCGGTGAAGAATCCCTGACACCTAGCCATGGGAAAACACTTCACCGATCATCAATCATCTAGTTATCATATGATTGAAATGATTAAGCTGTAGTTCAATGTAAATCTCTCAAGAGCGACCCAGGGCCCCTTTCTTCTTCCAAGAGGTAGGAAAGACAGAAACGTAAATGTTCATGCTTCTCTTACAGACAAGTAATACTTGAGAGCATCAGCTTACAACCATACTTTTGTCAGTTACACGCTATTAAAATTCGCAATTGAGAAACACAGGCACTTCTGTCCCGGAAAAATAAGATTTTGGCTAAAAATGCCAGATCTTTGATCACATTAATGGCTATCAGTAGCGTTCATTTCCTCATTTTCATGATTTAGCATTTAGCGTATTGGAAACTTGAGGCTATTATGGGAACGTGAATATAGCAAGCAAATAAATGGTATAAAAGGGCATCAAAATTAAACTTTGATAACGTTATGATAACACAGAAAGTAGAATTCATTCAAAATTGAGGAGCATCGATGTATAAAATAATGTACACTTTTGGCCCTGTATTCTATCAAGGAATTTGATAATTTTTACAATAAGTACACCTATTAACTGTACCGAAATGATGAAAAATAAAAGACAAATTTAAATGGTGATGATCTCAGACAAGTAATCACGAATTTTCAATGCTGTCAGGATAAATTGGAGTTCCAGAAAAAGGCGTTTGATAATAATCGTGTTTAAGGTTGGTTATTCCTTAAATAATCAATTTCATGCAAAAGGTCTCTCCGATTTGCCCCGAACTTTTTTCTGGGCGTTTCAAGGTATTTAGACCAAAATGAGCAAATGTCCGCCCACTGTCCACGCCTTTTTCGGTAGTAACATTTTTTTCTAAAAAATCTGACATTTTGGTCAGGATCCCTTTTTTGGTTCTAGTTAACCCTCAAAACTTTTCAGCCCGATCCGACCAAATTAGGGGAAGGGGGGTCAAATTTACGTTTCGAATAATGAACATTCGAGATTTTTGGCGATTTAGGCCTGTGGGGTATCATTTTGCGCTAATTTCGGACGCTGAATCCATCGAGACGGGTCCCAGAACGATTGGCGCCCGCCGTAAATGGATATTTACCTATTTTAAAAGTTATTTCCGAGATTTCTGGTATTTAGGCAGGTGGGGTATCAGTTTCCAGTTCTCAAAAAATATTGAGGAACAAATTTGCTTAAACAAATCATTTTTAATGGACAAAATCGAGAAAAACGAGAGAATTTTTATTTAGTGCATTTAGAGATTCCGCTCAGCAGATGCGCGCCAAGGCACTTGAAAATTTATTCATATCAGGTTTACGAATAAATACCTTTCCACGTAATTACAAAACCGTCAGAGGTAACGAGAGGCATCAATAACAGTTACAGTACTTTCAACTCTATGAGGGTAGCAAGTTCGCACTCAACGTCAATTAAAAATTAGAATAAAAAATTATTCGTCCACCACCTGAGTAAATGAGGATAATTGTACATTTCGATGTGGACAAAACGACTTGCGTTAATGTTGACAAAGGTGGAAGAGGTCCGTAGCGGTAAGCTGTTGGGTTTGTTGTGTATGGAGATGTGGGGGACCGGTTTCTCGAAGGAATGCAGATGCAGCCCGCGGTTCTTTGTGCTCCTGAGGTCCCTCATCAGATAAAAATTTAAGTGACTTCGAAGTCGAGGATACAAAGAAGCGAGGGTGTATATTTCTTAGTGGAGGAGGTCTGTTAACGCTTTTCCTATTTCGTCTGGTGTGAAAATGATCTTTTCCAATGTTGTTTGAACTTGAAAAGCGAGTGAAGGCTGAAGTGGCCGTGATTGGCTCGGTTTTGAACAGAGAAAAGTAATTATTGAGTAGCTAAGGTTTTGAATCGATTAGGGTGATGTGATTTAGCCCACCCCGTTCGAGATGTCCCAATGTAGTTTTGGGAGAGAATCTAACGAATATAAAAGGACGAAAATCGTAGCTCTTCAAAGGGCTCATTTGAATCCAGGAATCATCAGCTATAGCCATCTGCCGACATCACTGATTTATTCATCATGTATAAATGTATACAGAATGGGCATACAAATCAAATTTAGTATGATTCAAGTCTTTAGCAGACTAAAAGCGCACATCTTGGAGAACTGATATGACCAGAAACTGACGCAATAGGTTTGGAAATCCAAAAATCTACAGTCACATAGATATCCACATTTTCAGAGGGTATAAACCAACATTTTAAGGTGACATTTTGCCATGTGGAGTAGAACTTTTCTTCTGTAAAAATTTATAAATAATGTTGCGAGCTGGCACCTGCGCCCGTCAAATGGGCTGCCGGCGTCGCAAGATCAACGACCTGTGGAGGGCTAAGGGAGTCATTTCGAGGAATTGTGTGTGTATCGAATTGGCTGGAACCTTCCAGAACCAGGGAAGGTTCCAGAACGTTCTCGGCCAGGCAGCAGGTATAAAACGGGCCCAGAAACGCCGCAAAGGGCAGTTCAATTCAGAGTCCGGATATAGACGCTTGGGGTTATAAATTGTGCCGTGCCGCGTTATGAATAGTGCGACAACAACAACCGTGTATTGTGATTCTGTCATTGTGTAAGTGCGCGAACCTGAACAGTGATTGTACTCAAGTGAACGATTGTTAATAAATTATTTACTAAGAACATAAATCGTTACAATAAATTAACAAAAATTATTTCAGTAAAAACGATTGGAGGAACAGAACTAATTTAAAATAAACAAGAACACCAAATGTTTTGTTATGTCCGGCATGAGAGGAGTTTAGTTTTATTGTAAGGCAAAAGCTTGAACCTTCAGCTCGAATAGTTCAACGTTTCTTCTGAAGGTCGTCCCCCGGAACAGACTCCGTCATCATAATATTCTTGTTGAGGGAGACGATGGCCTTTGGCAGTTCATTATTTTTTCAACTGATCCAACATGTTCTATAATTTGAGTATCTTTGCCCGTGTGATTGCATCGAGTATTTAATTTTTCAAGCAGAGGATCATTCACTAATATTGATGATAGTAACTTATCTCGCGCAGATATTGTAAGGATATTCCTCGTATTAGTGAATATTAAACATAATTTATTGCACGGCATTTAAACATTATCCGGAATTCCAATAGGTATGCGTAAAGAAACGGTATACGGGTTCTGGCCGCCCACTTTAGGTGAACTAATGATGTAATTAAACCGGCGAACTAAACAAAAAATAATAATAATTAGAACGACAGCACCGCATTACCAACAAGCAGCGAGGCCACAAATATGCACGAGACAGTACAAATGACACCCCACTAACGTGAATAACGTATTACATCTGGAACACCTCCCACAACACAATAAAATCAGCCACTTATAATTAAACTTGTAATTTATTACCCAGAACCGAAAGGAATGGTAATAAAGAAGCGTTGAATATTCAACAACACATTAACCTCGTGCTCCAATCTCATCAACAGCTCGTAAATGTGTTGCAGGAAAAATTTATTGATTTGATAACTTTCAACGTCAATGCACGCTGATTGACCGTTATACGACTAACAGAAACGGAATAAAAGAGAAGACTATAAAAACTCAATTGCCTGATTAATGAGGGCCACAACCACGCGGTAGCATATGAACTAGACATAATGACAGTAGCTATTTAAGATCACTTCGTTGTTTTAGTGAAACCTGGCAAGCATACCGGACTCAAAAACTGAAAATATAAAATCAGTATAGGGTTTCGACTTTGTATTTAAAGTGTTTTTTCTTAGAGGGATTTTGTAGAAAATTTGATAAAGAAATTAGAAGCATATAGTTCCTGTGGGCAAGATGATTGGCGCTAATAATCCCTTCGCTGCATCAACTGTATGAAAACCTAAGAAGCTAAAAATAGTATGATTGACGTGGGAATTGATTTGAGGCCGAGATAATACAAAAACTAAATTCTAAGTATTAGAAATACGTCTTCTACCGCCGAAATTCTTCAGCTTTCTAGCTCTCACGTGACCGTCCGGAAAAAGCAAACGGCCAAACTTGAAGCGAACAAACAAACACCCCGAGTAAAATTTATACGTGGTCTGTGAATAACTGGGACCCCGCAACCACGACCGGAGTAAGTAAAGAAGCTTGCGCAGTGTAAACAAAAATAAGCTGCTCCGTATACGTGGAGTATTCAACACTACATATCAAACTGTCTAGTGATTTCTCACTTCGTTTTCCATTTTCTAACTTGCTAGTCGATTTTGTTTAGTCAGTTGAAATTTATGTCCAATAACAGAGGGAGGTATCTCGTAGTTGGGACGTTTATTTAACGGCGCCTCAACAAACATACAAATTTAGTGAAATCACTAAGGCAACAAACAGTTCCTCGATTCTCAGGATGTACAGTGATTCACTTCATTCGTTGATGCACACGAAATTCGGGTTTTGTGGGAATGTCTATTGAGTAATAAATTTTAGAGCTGCGATACAAAAGCGAATGACAAAACACGGGATGATGAGAGTGCGATAGGAAATCATTTCAAACGTAATATTATTGAAGTTATGAGCCCGGACGAAACGATTACCCAACGATTTGTCGCTAACCCACTCCACGCGATGGAGGTACCTGGTTAGTGTGAAGTTATGTCCTCAGCCGTATAATTGAGGTTAATTGATAATCGACGAAAGCGACGAGAGGGCGGGAGGGCTCAATTATAGAACAACGTGTTATTATGAGTCTCCGATACAAAAGCGGCATCTGATGAAATGAATGTCACGGGAGACGAAAATTATACAATCGAAGTGTGGCAGGTGGGTGCCTAAAATGTAGTAAGTAGGAAAGTGACGTTATACCTAGGCATTTTGCTCTTTCCGCTATGGTAACGGTAACGGTGACTGAGGTTATCGAAAATCTACAGAACACTTTTAAGAGGAATCATCTGAACCTGATACAATAAATTTTCTCTCACAAGCATTCATTTATTATTTATTGATTATGAAGAGAATTATAATACATATATCCGAATTCATACTGTTGCGAGCTCGCACCGGCGCCGGTCAAATGGGCTGCTGGCGTCGCAAGGTCAACGACCTGTGGAGGATTAAGGGTCTCGAACATTCGGGAACCTCCCCGTTTGCTCCAGACAACACCTCGAGTTCCCAGAACCAGGGAACGTTCTGGAAGGTACTCGACCAAGAGGCAGCAGGTATAAAACAGACCCATGAGCGCCGCCCAGTTCAGTTCAATTCGGAGTCCGGATATAGACGCTTCGGGTTATAAATCGTGCCATGCCGCGTTATAAATAGTGCAACAACCGCGTTACAACCGTGTATTGTGATTTTGTCATTGTGTAAGTGCGCGAATGTGAACAGTGTATGTATTCAAATGAACGATTGTTAATAAATTATTTACTAAGAACATAAATCGTTACAATACTGACAGAACTAGAGTTCTCATCCATTGCGCATCATTTTGTGGGGGATTTGGAAAGGGTGTCTCAATCAATTCAGCACCTGAAATTTAAGAGTTGGGTTCACAAAAACCATGAAATTCCGATTTCAAAACACCCATTCACGTTGTCTACGTTTGCAAAAATCGAGCTGAAAAGATTTCAGGAGCCCCTATGATGCGTGTAACTGATTTCAGACGTTTTATGGTGACACTAAAGGCCCAGAAATGACAGTCGGAAATTGAAATTTTGAATCTAACAATTTATTGAATTCATAAAAAACGCTGCAAATTTTTTACAGGGGTTGGTTAACCCTCGTACCAAGAGCATGGAGACTTATTTTTCAAATGATTCAGCGTCCAAAATTTAGTGGGAAATTATACCCCTTACCCGTAGGTACCAAAAATCTCAAAAACCCACATTCAAAATGGGTGCATAGAAACCCATTTTGACCCATAACTTCATCCAGTGGATGCCAATCGATCCGGGACCCATCTCATTAGATTCAGCGTCCATAATTTAGTCGAAAATGATACCCCACACGCTTAAATCGCCTAAAATCTCGAAAATCCATTTTTCAAAACACATTTTGGCCCCTACCTTCCACAAATTTGGTCCGATTGGGCTCAACAGTTTCTTGGGCCAAGTAAAGCCGGAAACGGGACCCTGACAAAAATTTAAGATTTTTAGAATATTTTTTACTGCCAAAATCGGGTTGGACGGCGACGGACATTTGCTCATTTTGATGAAGACACCTTGAAACGCACAGGAAAAAAAATTGCGCCGAATTGGAGAGATTAACTTTTTGCATGAAAAATGATTGTTGATTACTCTTGGAATAACCAACCAAAAACCATGAATTGATTATATTTAATCGAAATATATTTTCTATGTGTCAGTTGCGTTGACAGTTATGCAGTCGGTGTAGGCCGATTTACAGATATACATACTTTTGTTCTGTTGTTGTTGTTTTTGTTCTAATTGTATTAGAGTCCTAAGAAAGTCCGAAACCAGAAGGATAATGGCGTTGTATGTTATTATGAGAATGACATACATTTGAAGTTCTGCGTTCCAACCGGGGACTTGCTGCACTTTGTAGGACATCAATCAGGAATTTGAGCATTAAATGAGCAGATAAGGTTCTGTTCACTCAACTTAGCACCCAGTTCCGTATCAGATCACAATTCACCCCCAAGGGCGCAGAAGTCGGCAAAAAAAATAGTTGGGTGATTTCACTAGCTCAAAACTAATAAGTCCACGAGATATTTATTTAACATACAAGAAAAACCTACTTTTTCCTTCACAGTAAGTAGATAATATAAGCTAAACCATGAACTGCGGACAGGTGAGGTGAGTGGCACCATTATTACCGGTACTTATTTTATGCCTCTCTACAACTCTGAATTAACTTGGAAGGCCTCGGTGGCAATTTCTAGTGGAATTGTGACAGTTTGAAAATTACCCACTATCTTAGTTGGAGCCGGTAAATAATGATACGGTAAAAGCGTTAAGGTTTTGGATCGGTTGGGATGATAATGAAAGCAAAAGAAGGCGGAGTAGTTCTTTATTTCTCCCTGAATCAAACGTAGAATAGTGATGGCTGTCATTCTCCTTGAAAGGACGAGTGATAAAATTTCATCACAGTGATTATGTTATCAAGCTATGGCTTCTCAGGTACGTCCATAAACTATTTAGAAAATATCCTCTCTCCCTTTCTGTTTCTGTAATTTTAGCTCGCTCGGCAATTACAACCCTTCTTCATCTCCTCATCCTTTTGTTAATTACCGAAAATTAACAGAGGCGCTTTATACGTCGATCTCCTAGCGGCGGAAATATTTTTTATCCTTCAATCGATTTACCCTGGTTTCACTTCACTTTTTTTTGTAATATAAAATTGCTTCTTTTTTTTCGAAGCCTCCACCAAGTCAACCTTTTCTTACCCGATGATAATTACTTTCCATCTTGCTAGGGCCCAATTCAGATGCCGGTAGGTAATTATTATAATTTGATTTTAACCAGAGAAACTCCTGTTTCTTCTTTAATTTCTTGGACGTACCTACCTGCAGCCACTCTAGGGAAAATAATGACCAAATTGAAGAGGTCGCTTGTCATTTTGTTGGCATTGAAAATTGAACTGTTGCAGATTACTGGGATATTCACTGAAGCTGAGACTCCCAGGCGACTAAGAAAAGATTCGATTGTTTATACTAATTTGTGCCGCATAAAAGGCTCCCGTGCAATCTAATCTCAAATAGGAAATTGAATTTTCCACAGATACCTGCTACAGCTTATTCCCCCCTTTTCGTATTGCTATAATCACAAGTTTGTTTGTTAATGTTTCCTCACATTGGTGTTTGCTTCACAATTCTGTAGGCACTTTCCAATCATCTTTCTTTAGAATTCGCCTTATTTCATTGCCATAATGAGCATAGTCCAAAACAAAATTTTTATGCGTTATAGGATGAATTGTGTTATGGAAAAATTCCAGTTCAAATAATCCCGAATACATCTTTGAGAAATACTGCTGAATTAGCTCTGAATGGTCTTACATCATCAGGATTGAAACAGCAGTGTACCTTGCGCACAAGTCAACCTTGTTTTCTGACCATGATCATAACTTAAGTACGGAATAGGGAGCAGGCAGAGATCCTAGCTGGAATCTGATCGCTTCCCCCACCCAACTGCACGATTGAGCATGCGCAGGTTAGTCAAGAGAGTGACCGTTGCAAGCAGCCAACAGTTGAAATGTGCTATTTATTGTGAAATTTCATGTGTGTAGAGACCTCGACAATGAAGCTCTTTTATCGAAGAACCTATTTGAAAATCATTGAAAGCTCGAATGGATGTAAAAACCTACTGTTGCGAGCTCGCACCTGCGCCCATCAAATGGGCTGCCGGCGTCGCAAGGTCAACGACCTGTGGAGGATTAAGGGTCTCGAACATTCGAGAACCTCCCCGTTCGTTCGAGACAACAGGTCGAGTTCCCGGAACGAGGGAACGTTCTGGAAGGTACTCGACCGAGAGGCAGCAGGTATAAAACGGGCCCAGAAACGCTGCGAGGTGCAGTTCAATTCCGAGTCCGGATATAGACGCTTCGGGTTATAAATTGTGCCGTGCCGCGTTATAAATAGTGCGACAACCGTGTATTGTGATTCTGTCATTGTGTAAGTGCGCGAATGTGAACAGTGTATGTACTCAAGTGAACAATTGTTAATAAATTAGTTACTAAGAACATAAATCGTTACACTACCTTCTCAACCAGTATCTACACGAAACCTTTCGTTTTGTGGTCGTGTCCCTATAGGCTGATCCAAGATTGACGTTAATTATTATAGGAGTTGTGCAGTTTTTAATGGCATATGGCGCTCTGATATCCTCTAAAGCAGGTGGATGGTGAATTTGTCAGAAAGCCATTTATTGAATATAATGCAAACGGAACCAAACGGTTCACGGAAACTCGTACAGAAGTAACTCTTTCGACCGATGCTCGTTCTTGTTATTTATGAAGAATAAGTTACGCCTATCCGGCGGATTAGCTTGTTCAAAAAGTATTGGTTTCCGTTCTCGAAAAACCCAAGGTAGAAACCTAATCAATTATCGTAGAACGGAAGAGGAGCTCACGAATGAGCTTCGGGGAAGATGACAAGTGTGAAACAGATGTGCAACGCAACGAAAACCACCCGGCCTTCTAGTTTCCTTCGGACAACTGAGGTCTCAGTGGAAGATGTTAGAAAGGTGCCGGTGTAGAGGCCGAAAGCCGAGGGTAAACCCACAACGGTTGTGGTCTTGCCTGACGTCCAAGAAATTACAAATTTTTCAGATATCCCTCTAAGAAAGCGTCCCTTCTAGGCCCTGATGGCAAAGTATTTCCTATAGCACTACCTAAATCCTGCACGAATTTGACTATAACAAACCGATATCTAGGTACTCAGAAGGTAGTTTATTTAGTTATTTAGCTAAAGCTGATTAAAAACTTGTTTTTGGGCCAGCAAACAGTCCTGAACCCCCTTTGAAACAAGGTATCCAATGATTGTGAGTCCGAATTCGATCCATGCCGCGGAAGAAAACAGCCTCACAATTTTCATAAACGCACAAAGAAATTTGAATTTGAATCAAGATCCTTCTTCGACTCTCTCGACAAAGGATGAGGCTGGATTATACGGAGCCGAGAGAAGTTAGAATTCCGAGTAAAGCCCGTACAATATTTCTTCAAATCTGACGTTATGAAGGAGGCGTCAAGCTGGGTCTTAATTGACCACATTTTCTCGAGGGAGCGGTCCTCGAATGTCGTTCCGAAGGCAAGGATTAGGCCTAGGAAGGAAAGGGGGGTACACAATTTTTCCCTTTGACACTTTTTTATTTTAAACGGCAGCTCAAACGACGTTAGTACCCCCTCAGACGAAAAGGGCCACCACATTTTTTCTTTGCCTGAATAAACTACGAGGGCGGCATGTTCACCATGCGATTCGGATTAAACGGTTCTCGACTAGAACCAAAGGGATAGAATTTCGAGAACTGCCAGGTTTACATCTTGAGACTGCCATCCCTTATACGGCAGTATTAAGCTGCTCGTATTCAATGTCGTATTGCTTCAAGGGGGTTCAAGAAGCTTCTTTACTCCACCATTACCAGCAGTCTTGAATAAGCGCGGCCTTCAAGTAATAAAGAGTCTGGAATAAAAAAGAAGAAGAACATGAACTATATATTTGCTAGCTGTCCGAAATATGGTCGAATTCGTTTGTGGCTTGGTTGCAGAAAATTTTGGTCGCCACCTCTGGCTTTTAATAGAGAAGCCCCCTCCCCCTCTGACCCTCTCGAAATGGAGCAATCGGACGCCCCCATGTTAAGTGCGCACAGTACGGCGTTGTACGCAGGCCTGCAATATTGTATAAAATGTCAAGAAGGCATACGAACTCCCATTGTAATAGGAATGGACGTCAGTATACGCTCATCTTCTACAAAATAAAATTAAAAATCTAACGAGAAGATACTTATTAGAGCCTATGTAGCCGGTAAAAAACCTTTACGGAAGAAATATATGTCATGTAAGACGGACTACTAAACAAGAAATACCACTGCCAAGCTGATACTAAGAAAATCAATGTAATCTCGCATTTAGAACATTTTACCCAAGCATGAGTGGTTACTACAACAGAACAGCAGAGAGCTTCATAAAAAGGGAAATATGGAGTCTCACAACAGGGATGAAGAGAAAAATTTTCTGTATAGACAGCTCAGCTTTCTCCCTTTTCCGATGAAATATGAATATTTTCTCGAAAATATAAAATCGTCGAAATATTCCTCAATAAGAAATAACTAATTTGGGCCTCAAATGTACTCAAATGAAGATGAATTAATGCCCCGACGGGCCACGGGTTAATTAGGTAGGTAACATTTCTAAACAAAGACGTTCAGGTAAAGATACTGTGAAATCGTTAAATCATTCATATGTTATTCATAGAAATAATCCAGTAAAGGGCAGATTCTTTTGCTTTTAAGAAAGTTGGATATCAAAAACAACCGAAAAATGAGAATAAATCTGTATTAACGTCCTCTGTTTAAGCAATTACTTTCCCATAACTGACTTTGAGTCGTGAGCTACGACATGGTCAGTTTGAAGTTTCATTATACGCCGACGGAGAACGAATTTGTACATAAAAATTCTACAGGAAAAACCAACCGGTTTAATGGAAGCAGGTTCATACATGAAGAGTCGAACATGAGTCCAGACAGGCTCACTGTCAGTATGAGGAACCATTATTTTCATGATTGCAGAAGCTTGAGCTCGCATCCGGTCGTTAGCCATTGTCATATGAAAACGCACACCGGGCGGCGTGGGACGTTTTTATGCCGGTAACCACACCAGGCGTTGTAATCATTTCACTTCTATCCTTTCCCAATCAACCGTATTTTTTCTCAGGCTGTCCATAGAGATGAGAATCATTATTCACGATTATTATTGAGCGGTTAAAAGCGTTTTTTAGAAACAACCTAATAACGTGTAATCGTCTTGAAAGGGAAAATTCACGCCACATTTTCATAATATAGCCCCATTTAATGGTTATTAGCGATGAGCTGCAGACCCCCTGCATAATGCATCTGTCACTGTCCTAAAATTACTATTTATCCGACCACTTTTCCTGTTGGCGTAGAAATTTCTGTCCAAAAACTGACGACGGATTAAGGGTACCGGTGACCCAAAATGACCTTTTTTTTTTTTTTGCATTAAAAAAAACTAGAGAATCTGCTGAAAATTTTGATATATTACATTCAATTATTTGGATAAAGGATACCTTCACAATTGACGTCTGAACTAATGACCGCCCGCTTCATACTCTGTGAAAACATGTGCTCCTTTCTCACCTTGTCTGATGGCACGCATAGCGTAGATTAGGCGTACATTCACATCGTGAAATTTCGTTTCAGGTAGAGTATTTGCATTTGAATAGAATGCAGAATAGGAGCAATCAGAACACAACACTGAAATGTTCACAGCTAAACCTGTGTGCTCACCACTATCTAGACTCATCTCACCACCACATTCAGGGCCCATCCGATTTCTTCTGAATCCATGGCGGAATTCTTTTCTGCTTCTTGAAAATGGTAGCAGAACCACTCGGCATTCTCAAAATGAATTAGGTTCGAGAGAACAACTAGAAAATCCGAGAGAAAAACTGCGAAAAATAGTAACACTGTGAAACTGCGACAGCGAGACGGGAAAAGTAAACAAACCATCGAAAAGTAAACAAATTTCAGCCACTACCGGTTTTTAGCGTGATATCGTCTCTTCTTCTCTTACTCTTCTTCATCTTCAGTGTATTATTTCTTCTACCCAAGCTCCAACCGGAAAAACACTGCGCATTGAAAGGTGGGACAAGTTGCGAGCAGACGAGTGAGCGTAACGGGCTGAGTAGAGTCTCTGTTTTTCTCAAAACACATTTTTTCACCTTCCGAATAGAGTTTCCCAGGAATGAGTGGACAGATTTTCGGTTTCTTTTTTTTGTTTAGTTCAGAATGGAAAAAGGAACAAACAAATGTTCAATTTGATTGGTGATTTTCACCACACGTCCGTACTCTCCCTTTCATCGAGGAACTCTAGAATCACGGTATCTTCTCAGCAGAATTGGCATCATGGAAAGGGCGATTGGGAGGTGATTCGAATCGCGATCACAAAATAATCGACCCAAAGCTCGGTGTGTGTCCCTCTCCTCCTCCAACAGTCACAGCCGACCATGTTACAGCCTACGATATTGACCTCTTACACATCAACTATTGACCTCTTCTCATTGTGCGCTCGGTACACTTACCCTTCGAAATGACGAAGGGAACGTCTCCTGCAGAACCGTCCCCTCGAGCCAATACCGGCGTCACGTTTTGAGAAACCCCGCGGCATTATCCTGAGCTTTGAATGTTTCTGGGGCTCGTTCAGGTCCTCGAGGCTCATCTTGGTTGAATCAAATCTTCACGATGATGCAAACCATGTTTATAGGCAGCTGCATAGACAGGCCCGGTGGAGTAAGATTTACCTACAATGTTGTCTTCAGTCGTACAGACATGTCTCAAAATCTCCCAATTAAGAATTAAAATTATAAAATATGACGATGTGTTTTTTTTCTTCAAAATGGGTGTTTTTTTTTTTTTTTTTACAATAAACTAATTCATTTGAGAGCATATATCTGGGGGAATCAATATCTGCTAGTATTGTTGTAACAATAAAAAATACATAGAAGCTTTGAACAAATCGTTTCCCTCCATCACTGACTGCATTGAGATTGTGTTCTGAGCGACTCCTCTCCCAAATTTTTTGAGAGGTTTTTGGTTGGTTATTCCTTGAATAATCACATGCAAATGGTCAACCTCTCCGATTCGGCTCAAAATTTTTTTCTGGACGTTTCATGATGTCCTGATCAAAAACGCTGCAAATTCTTACACAGGGGTTGGTTATTCCTTGGACCAGGCGCATGGAGACTCATTTCTTCAACATGGGGGAAATGGGGAAAAAAGTGGGTGCGGCGGGTCCCAGACCCATTCCAATCGATTCAGGATCCAAAATTTAGTGGAAAATGATACCCCACACGCCCAGGTTCCAGAAATCTCGAAAACACATGAGTAATATATACACAATTTGACCCATTACTTCTTCCAGTGGATGCCAATCGTCCTGAGACCCACTCCATTGGATTCAGCTTCCAAGATTTAGTGGAAAATGATACCCCACACGCCTAGGTTCCAGAAATCTCAAAAACACATATTCAAAATGGGTAATATATACCCAATTTGACCCATAACTTCTTCCAGTGGGCGCCGATCGTTCTGGGACCCATTTTATTTGATTCAGCGTCCAAAATTTCGTGGAAAATGATACCCCACTCGCCAAGCCCAGAAATCTCGAAAACACATTCGAAATGGAGATATAGATACCCATTTTGACCCATAGCCTCTTTCGATGGGCGCCGATCGTTCTGGGACCCATTTTATTTGATTCAGCGTCCAAAATTTCGTGGAAAATGATACCCCACTCGCCTAGATCGACCAAAATCTCGAAAATCCATTTTTCAAAAAACACATTTTGACCCCTACCCCGCCCAAATTTGGTCCGATTGGGCTGAAAAGCTTGGAGGACCGTCCCAGGCCGGGAACAGACCCCTGACCCAAATTTCAGATTTTTAGAAAATTTTCTACTACCAAAAACGGCGTGGACGGCGTACGCCGTACGGCGGACGGACATTAACCTTTTGGTTGGTTATTCCTTGAATAATCAACCTATGTTTTCATGATAATGGTCAACCTCTCCGATTCGGCTCAAAATTTTTTTCTGGACGTTTCATGATGTCCTGATCAAAAAAGATCAATGTCCGTCCGCCGTCCGCCGTACGCCGTACGCCGTACGCCGTACGCCGTCCGCCGTCCGCCGTACGCCGTCCATTGTCCACGCCGTTTTTGGTAGTAGAAAATGTTCTAAAAATCTGAAATTTGGGTCAGGGGTCTGTTCCCAGCCGAGATGGGTCCTCGAAACTTTTCAGCCCGATCGGACCAAATTTGGAGGGGGTAGGGGTTTTTGAAAAATGGATTTTCGAGATTTTTGGTGATTTAGGCGAGTGGGGTGTCATTTTCCACTAAATTTTGGACGCTGAATCCAATAAAAAGGGTCTCAGAACAATTGGCACCCACTTGAAGAAGTAATGGGTCAAATTGAGTATTTATTACCCATTTTGAATATGTGTTTTCGGGATTTCTGCTACCTAGGCGAGTAGGGTGTCATTTTCCACTAAATTTTGGATGCTGAATCCAATAAAATGGGTCCCAGAACAATTGGCACCCACTGGAAGAAGTTATGGGTCAAATTGGGTATTTATTACCTAATTTGATTATGTGTTTTCGGGATTTCTGCTACCTAGGCTTGTGGGGTATCATTTTCTACTAAATTTTGGACGCTGAATTCAATGATGTGTGTCCCAGAACGATTGGCACCCACCGGAAGAAGTTATGGGTCAAAATGGGTATGTATCCACCCATTTTGTATGTGTCAGGATTTCTGGTGCCTAGGCGTGTGGGGTATCATATTCCACTAAATTTTGGACCCTGAATCGATTGGAATGGGTCTGAGACCCGCCACACCCACTGTTTCCCCAATTCGAGGAATAACCAACCCGTGTGTAAGAATTTGCAGCGTTTTTTGATCTAGACACCGTGAAACGTCCAGAAAAAAAATTTGAGCCGAATCGGAGAGGTTGACCATTTGCATGAAAACATAGGTTGATTATTCAAGGAATAACCAACCAAAAGGTCAATGTCCGTCCGCCGTCCGCCGTACGCCGTCCGCCGTCCACGTCGTTTTTGGTAGTAGACAATTTTCTAAAAATCTGAAATTTGGGTCAGGGGTCTGTTCCCGGCCTAGGACGGTCCTCCAAGCTTTTCAGTCCGATCGGACCAAATTTGGGCGGGGTAGGGGTCAAAATGTGATTTTTGAAAAATGGATTTTCGAGATTTTGGGCGATCTAGGCGAGTGGGGTATCATTTTCCACTAAATTTTGGACGCTGAATCCAATGAAATGGGTCCCAGAACGATCGGCACCCACTGGGACAAGTTATGGGTCAAATTGGGTATATATTACCCATTTTGAATATGTGTTTTTGAGATTTCTGAAACCTAGGCGTGTGGGGTATCATTTTCCGCTAAATCTTGGACGCTAATTTCAATGAAGTGGGTCCCGGAACGATTGGCACCCTCTGGAAGAAGTTATGGGTTAAATTGTGTATGTATTACCCATTTTGAATATGCGTTTTCGAGATTTCCGGTACCTGGGCGTGTGGGGTATCATTTTTTTCTACTAAATTCTGGATCCTGAATCGATTAGAATAGGTCTGGGATTTAATAAGTGTTTATGAGATTTCTGGTACCTGGGCGTGTAGGGTATCATTTTCCACTAAATCATGGACACTGAATCGATTGGAATTGGTCTGGGACCCGCCGCACCCACTGTTTCCCCATTTCCCCCATGTTGAAGAAATGAATCTACTTGCGCCTGGTCTGACGAATAACCAACCCCTGTGTAAGAATTTGCAGAGTTTTTGGAAATCAGCGGAGTAGGTTCAGTCTCAGAAGCACGTAGTTTACATGCTGCTCACATTAATGGTATCAACCCTGATCCTATCTATCAAATTTTAATAAGTTTCAGAATGCACTTGCAGGAGTTTAAGTCACGGATATGTAATCCTTGGAGAAATTTTGTTTAAAAACAACACGAAGACTCTTATCCTTCAAGAATGCACCGTGAAATACGAGCAGAGATGACTTAAAATCATTGATAATCTTTTTCATCTGCTTATATAGTCACCTACGTCAGGTTTGGCGGATAAAACAATTAAGGAGAGTATACGCATATCCCAATAGCAGTGTTGTTAGTTGTTGATTCGGACTGATAAACTCCCATCAAATTGTAATAACGAAGCTGTATATGGGCGAAAAACCTCTAAATCGCCTAAGGATGACGGCCATAACTAACACACTTTGCCTAAATGCGATTCAAAATTTTCCGGCGACTCCGCAACCTTGTTGAACCCCCTACTGGCCGTAATAACCACATACAGATACATTCTGTCAACACGGCGTTAGAGAATGAACTCGTTTTTGCAGGGGATCCATGAACCGAGAGGCAGACAAGAACCTTTTAGATTCATAGAGGGCAGGGACTTTGCTAATTAGGGAAATTAGCATTCGTAATTAGCGTTCTTCAACTGTTGCTCCGCCCCTCGATTTTCATTCATTGCGCCTGTATGTCGTTCGCAACACAGCTTTCTATATATCTCGCCTCACCGCATCCTACTACTCGGAATGTGCGAGGGCCACGGAAAGCTTTTAGTGTCACTAAGTGGAAGCTTTTTACAACTTTTTAGGGCGCGTGAACTCGTTGAAAAATTATATTATTTCGTCCTTCGCAATATTGTCGGTAGGATGAATAAAACAAGAAGGAAATGAAGGCCTGTTTGCACAACTAATATTTGAGACATCTCGCCGATTATTTGGCGAAGGAAGTTCACAAGTCATGACGATCCATAAATAATAAGATAAAAGGACGAGATTTAAACCCAAACTAAATCAAAATGGTAATAAATGGCAAATGGGGACAAATATACGCAAATAATTGGTAAAGGAACTAATTCGCTCAAGATCAATTACGAAACCAAAGCCGAGGTTGAAGTAGTTCCGGCGGGATAAAAACCACGAGGGTATATTTTCATCTCGTAAATTCATCCGGCTTTTGCCCATTTACTTTGGACCACGAGTCGATTAACATGGAAATTTATGTCGGACTTTTCCGATGAATATTCGAGAGTTCATTTTCCACTCGTCCCTCCATCCCCTTATTTTACACGGTTGGACGCCAACAATATGCCGAGAGGATGAGGTGGGGCCAACCCTTCGTCAGATCCCCCGAATATAATATTCAACTCATAGGACACTATCAACTTTTGCGGTTGGATAATGGACGGAATCATAATTCGCATTTGAGATGTATATGAAGTTTCGAGTTTCTAACTAGAACCTCTCTTGTCACAATGGAGGAATATATTCTCGCCGAAGTGGACACCAGGATTTCATTAACATGAGCGTTTTTCGTTTTATTGTGAAGGGTCCTCAGGCCAAAACCTTGATTTGAAGTTAGTTTTGGAGGAACTCCGTAGACATTTCAGGGTGAGTTTTCAGTGCTGTTCAAGTCGTTCGTTGCCTCCTCTGTATATAACAGGTCAGCCTGTTAAAAGTTCAAGCGGTAACGACTTTTCCCTAGGGCATTTTTCGCGATACGCACGAGTTTGGTGAGTTCAAATCGGATTCCCGATTGGGATCAAATTGCGGCCTCACTCGTCACAGTAGAAAAGTCTTCAGGGGAAGAGGGTATTTGAGGTTTGAACGAAGTTATCCATCAAGTGGGAATTTCCATCAACTCGTATAGTACCTACTTGACTGGAGATAGGTATCGACGAATAAAATACGAGATACGCACGTCAATTCCACGAGAGAAATCCAGTGAATCGGCGTATTACGCGTTCTCTATTTTCGGGCATAACAATAAAAACTTTAATGGAAGAGCATGTTTGTTGGGAGAGAAGTGTAGCATTGACGTGGGGGTATCCTTTTGCCGGTGGGGGAGGACGGCGGTGGTGGGGCGGGGTGCGGTGAAGAGGGGGTGAGGGCGAGGGGGTGAGAAGGGGGTAGGGGGGCAGAGTCAGTCGAGGAGGAGAGAGGCGAGGAGGACAGCTATATTGATCTGCGCTCCCCCTCACTCAAGCTACAGAGAACCTCCGGTTATATTTTGTCGGTAATTTAAGTAAAGACTGTAACTATTCCGAACGGAAATTCGCGCGCTTGAACGGCGCGAATGCCGCACTCGAAAAATCATTGGGGTTTGTGATTATTTGTACACGCGCTCCTGTTGTAATAAAATGTGGACTCCGGGGAAAAATTATAACGAGGCCGAGTCACGAAGACCCAGGCTCAAGCCTCGCATCGTTGTGCGTCATCACTTCGTGACAACAGCAGAAATACACTCAAACAAACCAAAATTACCTATGTTACATTGCTCGCATTCAGCGGAAAATTGCTTTGAACTACCTCGGATAGCAGAGACAATTTATCGAGTGAATTAAAAAATCTGCAAATTCTTACACACGGGTTGGTTATTCCTCGAATGGGGGAAACAGTGGGTGTGGCGGGTCCCAGACCCATTCCAATCGATTCAGGGTCCAAAATTTAGTGGAATATGATACCCCACACGCCTAGGCACCAGAAATCCTGACACATACAAAATGGGTGGATACATACCCATTTTGACCCATAACTTCTTCCGGTGGGTGCCAATCGTTCTGGGACACACATCATTGAATTCAGCGTCCAAAATTTAGTGGAAAATGATACCCCACACGCCTAGGTAGCAGAAATCCCGAAAACACATAATCAAATTGGGTAATAAATACCCAATTTGACCCATAACTTCTTCCAGTGGGTGCCAATTGTTCTGGGACCAATTTTATTGGATTCAGCGTCCAAAATTTAGTGGAAAATGACACCCTACTCGCCTAGGTAGCAGAAATCCCGAAAACACATATTCAAAATGGGTAATAAATACCCAATTTGACCCATAACTTCTTCCAGTGAGTGCCAATTGTTCTGGGACCAATTTTATTGTATTCAGCGTCCAAAATTTAGTAGAAAATGACACCCCACTCGCCTAAATCACCCAAAATCTCGAAAATCCATTTTTCAAAAAACCCCTACCCCCTCCAAATTTGGTCCGATCGGGCTGAAAAGTTTCGAGGACCCATCTCGGCTGGGAACAGACCCCTGACCCAAATTTCAGATTTTTAGAAAGTTTTCTACTACCAAAAACGGCGTGGACAATGGACGGCGGACGGCGGACGGACATTGACCTTTTTTGATCAGGACATCATGAAACGTCCAGAAAAAAATTTTGAGCCGAATCGGAGAGGTTGACCATTATTATGAAAACATAGGTTGATTATTCAAGGAATAACCAACCAAAACGTATTCTACAGTTTCATTCATCAATAACAACAAAAATTACAAATTTTTATCTTTTTAGTCAAATTGCACCAAGTTATCTATGTTGCATACTTCAACATAAGTGCATCATATAGCTTATAGTTACCCTATCAAGTGATTCCATTTTATTTGAATTAACGAACTAATTCATGTGGTTTAGTGCGTTAAAGCTCTCTGGGGAGATCATTGACGTCAAGAAGTCGACCTGTCTCTTATTTGACATGATCCTGAACATAGGCATTTGCTTGAAGCTTGATAGTTTCGTTTGCAGTCTCGATTCAGATCATGATGTAGATGGTCATTCTTGTAATACGACAGAGCGTTCGCGTCGCATCTCAGTACCGTATTCGGGGCGTATCATCTACTTCAAGTACTAGGAAGAACACTGCCTGGTCATCAGACCAGGAGATACCGACTCATTCCAATCGATTCAGCGTTTAAAATTTAGTAGGTACCCCACACGCCTAGGTAACAGAAATCTCGAAAGCTGACTTAGAGAATAGGTAGATAGATACCCATTTTGACCCACAACCTCTTCTGGTGGGAGCCAAACGTTCTGGGACCCGTCCCGTCGACATCAGCGTCCAAAATTTTGAGGACAATTAAACCCCACACGCCTAGATTGCCTAAAATCTCGAAAATCTATTTTTCAAAAAACACATTTCGACAGGCGTGGGCGATGGACGGCGTACACTGGCATGTGACGGGGCCAATCGAAGAGATGACCTCTGGCATGATTTCATAGGTTGACTATTCTAGGAATACCCAACCAAAATGATGAATGAGGATGGAAAGCGGCAATGAACCAGTCGCCTAGCACCAAGAGATGCCTATTCGCAATATGTCAATATTTTTGGTCATAAATAAATGGAATTACAGCTTTTAAATGTATTCGGTAATCCCCGTTTTGGGATCATGGTCGTTTTGGAGGAGGCAAAAAACAGCGTTAAAATTGTGATATCAATAAATAACGCCAGGAAAATTGAATAGGACAAATTTTTGAAAATCAACCCACACTCATAATTATTGCTTAATTATTTTTTATAAATTAGTGATACAAAAGATGGATCGTAATATGCTTGAACTGAATTTTTGGAAGAATGAAAAACTTGGCACCACATTAATCTGACGAGGCGTACGCGATAAAGCATGGAACAACTAATATGAACTTGAGGAGAGGAGAGTGGTTACAAAGGACGAAGTAGAAAGGGTCGTTCACTGAGCAACCAAATGCGGTTTTCTAATCAGGTTTCGTGGATTCATTTAAGAGAAGTTAACTTGGGAAACCAATTCAATCGCTGAGTAAACACTGTCTCCATCATAGTTGAGTTTAATAGATTGAAACAATTTGATTTACAGCAGCTATGAACGACAAAAACGCCCAGTTTAAGGACCACCTAAGGTGCGCAGCTTGGCTCAGGGTGTGGTTTCCACCTGTGGATGCGGCAATCCTACACCTTGGCACCCTTCACTCCGCTGATATTGCTGGCTATATGACAACCTTTCTGGGCTCCAACGGAACCAACTTCGACATTCTTGTTAGATATATGCAATTCAAATGGGCTACCAAAAATTGATTTGATCTGGATGCAAACCCTCCATGTTAACATCGCCAAAATTCAAAGCTTTACATTGAACAAAAATCTGTGATGAGAGGAACGTCAGTTGCCACACAAACATGAACATACACAGTCCTGAATCTGCATCTGGACTGATGATTACTTTGGTAATGCATAAAAGTTAAACTTTCTTTAACCAAAAATCACTGGAGAGGTGGCTGGAGCTATATTTTGTTCAGATCAAATTATTTTTGGGTTCCAGGCACGTAGCCTCTTCAGCCACTGTAGCCATATTGACTAGAGCCATCTGTAGAAGCATGGCAGAAACTAACGGGTTTTCTGTGGCCTCTGCACCCTTCTGACCAATGGCAAAAAGTTATGTCGGCAGGCGAGCCAATATTTACAGGCCAAAAACCTGCATGGTCGACAGAATAGTCCCAGACCACACGGACATAAGTCCCGCCACATGCTGACACATTCTCTTCTCAGACCTCATTTCAATATTGGATTTAAATAAATACTTATCAGTACAAAACTCATGTAACATTAACTTATGACTGTGCTTACATACATTATTATTCCTCCAAGAGCCACGACTGAATGAAGTTTGCATGAATACTGGGTCAGCAAAATGAAGTTCTGTCTAATGCTCAGAGTCAAGGAATGAACTTTTCTTTCCAAATTCAGTCAAAACGTGGCCAAAACCAAAGTTTGCCCAGGCCAAAGGACGTCAGGTGACCTCAAGCAATGGACACAATGCAGTAATGGAGCAATGCTTGGACACAATCTTTCTGTCACATTTTCCCACAAGCAACAGTTGATACGTCTCAGACGTTCAGATAACTTGGATGCCACTTTGCGGCTCATCAAGTTGAAGATGAAGATCCTCCAATAAAGGAATATAGACGTTTGACAGTAGTAGCAGAGTGTACTGCTGATTCAATAATGATGAAACTGATTGGCAGCCATTTAGAATTGAACAGCACCATTCTTAAAACTTTGGTTGCAACATGATGACAGACTGATACAGTGGCAAAAAATTATGATTGATTAGTCCATGTTGAAATTAGCATGGAACCACAGCTTACCCAAGTCAATGGATATCAGATAACCTCATGCTTTCTTTGGACCCCATCTCTCTCTTTGTCGTTTCCCAACAACAATCAATAAGTGTATTTGACAATAAGGCAACTTGGGGATCACTTTGAGGTCTGTCGAGTTGAAGATGAACATTCTCCAAAGGACTTGAAGTACCAAACTCTTGTTTCCAATAAGTGACTGGAACAATCATCTGTTCAAAGCTAGCCAGGCAGTGACTCTTTTCTAAGATCAGAGTGCCTCCAAAGTTGGCTGCTGTTCAAAGTTGATTGTAAAATTGAATATTTTTGCTTGCAGAAAGTATGCAACAAATTTTATTACAGCATCATAATATTCAAAGTTGTCACTGTAGTAACGAAATATGGACAGAGGCAGACCATGTTGAAATTTGCAGAGAACACAACCGCAGGCAACCTTGCCCAACCACAGGCATTGTTTGGATCCCATTTCTCTCTTTGTCATCTTCCCTGAAGCAACTGTCAATATGCGCATTACATGTTGAGGCAACATGGAGGTCACTTTGCCGCTCCTTGAGTTGAAGATGAAGGTACTCCAAAGAAGAACTCAATGTACCAAACTCTCGTTTCCAACGAAAGTGACTGGAACGATCATCTGTTCAAGGCTGGCCAGGCAATGACTCTTTTCTAAGATCAGAGCGCCTTTAAAGTCGCCTGTCTAACAACGCAAAATTTAAACTTTTTGCTTGTTGTAACTATGCAATACATTTCTTTACAGCATCATAATCTGTGTTCGAGCATACTGCTGACTCAATAATGATGTATCTGATTGGGGCCATCTGGAGCTGTATCGTAAAAAGTTTAATGGCAATCTGATCACAGATAGTAGTGGTTATTGGTGTGGCAAGGAAATGTAGAAAAACAGATTGACTGCATTGAAGTTTGCACAAAACCAAATTGGTCCAAGTCAATGGATGTCAGGCGACCTTGAGCTTTGTTTGGATCCTGTCCTTCGTTGTTTTCTCACAAGCAACAGCCGATATGCGGATCTGACTTGGAGGTCACTTCGTGGCTCGTCGAGTTGAAGATGAAGATCCTCCATTAGGTTGGTTTGGCTTCGTATCGCCCTTTCGCAGTTGGGAGTCTCTTCTTTCGGGAATCAAGCCGTTTTCGAAGCGGTAAAACAACCCCCACCCCCCACCCCCTACCTGTCTCATCCCGTAGTTGGGTTGTAAAAGGCAAAGTGATTCTACGCCCGGCGGGTGGCGAAGTGCTCCGTGAAGGGATGATGGGCCTTTCCTTCTGATCCTTCCCCGCCGTTTCTTCATTCTTCGTTTTTCCACCCCTCCTTTCCTCCTCTATCATTCCACTTTCTTCGTTCTGGCCCCGCTTCGCCTAGATCTAATCGCTCCTCCACCCACCGTCCCGTCCACAATTGACAGGGGAACACACCGTCCGTCGCTCGTTATGATTTACGCTTCGATTAAAATCCCTCAGGAACGAACTCGACCCTTCAGATGTAACTTCCCTCTCTTCCGCCACCACTCACCCGCCGTTTCTTTTCCTTCATTATTCACATTCTCTCTTTTTTTCTCTTCAACATTGGAGGAGCTCCGAATATTATAACTTTACTTCATTATGTCAATAATTTACGTTCAGCCCGAACCTGTCAACTGCATTAAAACCTGCACACACACAAATAACTCGAAAAGTTTAGAAGCGGAAAGACAACGGATTACGTGAAGCAAAGTTGAGAAAACTAGTTTCGCAGCTGCACTGAGTTTCATTGAACACGAGTCAATTAAAAGGTCAGTCGGCCAAGTTATTTCGCAAACACCACTCGGGATGCAATATTTGACGTGCCCTTCACACGGCACAATTCACTTACACACACA
>CM034003.1:6455545-6508934 GCA_019603395.1 Cyrtorhinus lividipennis | reverse complement strand
TATTAGATTGCAAAAAACCTTTCTTTTTACCTTTTTTAGGCGACGTATCGTTTGCTGGTGCTGCTGAAGAGATCACGGTCAGAGCAGCCAAGATCAAAAGAATCAACGCGCTTTTCATTTTCCTCTGAGAACAAAATGCGTAGACATATCTTATTACTGTGGAAAGTAGACGCATTTGAAGGTAGGTTTCTAATTGCTGGTGAGATGAAAGGTTATTGAGTCGCAATTTACTGATCACAAGTGACACAATTGTTACAATTGTAGGTAACCTTGTCGCATAGGTATTTATTCCTTGTTGTTAGTTACCTACCGACTTGAGTTAGAAGGAAACTCGTTAAAGGAGGAATTTCGTCCGTTGGTTCGCTCAAAGCGTTGGAATAACTGGAATGACTCAAAGCAGGTGTCCAATGTGTTTTTGAACTCTCGCCAGAACGTAGAGTTCATTCGTCAATCAGGTCTCGTTGTCCTATAGACATGTAGGCCTTAATGTCGGTCTTGATGGCATACTAATGACATGGAGGGGTAGATGAGAGGGCGTTCTTTATGAACGGAATGCTTTGGCTCGTCATTCACTCGAAAGGATTTACCACTCCGAATGTCACCTTTGGACGGCAAATATCCGGGAACATCATTTCGGGAGATTCGTATTATAAATTAACTAAATATCTTGCGAATTTAAGTTGAACATAACAGTTTTTTACCGCCATATTGATCATTACAACGAAATTCGCGGTTAACGGTGTAGAACGCTGCAAATTCTTTCCCAGGGGTTGGTTATTCCTTGGACCAGGCGCATGGAGACTCATGTCTTCAGCATGGGGTCTGGCTGGTCCCGGACCCATCCCAATCGATTCGGGGTCCAAAATTTATTGGAAAATAGTACCTCCAACGCCTAGGTACCAGAAATCTCAAAAATACACATTCAAAATGGATAGACAGGTACCCTCTTTGACCCATAACCTCATCCAGAGAGCGCCAATTGTTCCGGGACCCATTTCATTGTGTTCAGCGTCCAAAATGTAGCGGAAAATGATAATCCACACGCCTAGGTACCAGAAATATCGCAAATCCATTTTCCGAAATACACATTTTGACCCCTACTCCTCCAAATTTGATAGAAGTAAAATAGATTCAATGTCTTGTAGATGGACGTTTTTCGTGGAAGAGTTTCCGTCAAATTGCCTCTGAACTTCACAGAAGAAAGAATTCAAGCAAAAACGTTTTAATACGTGGAGAGCGAATCAAGTGACGTAATGCGCCGTTGGCCCATCTCAGAATGTCAGGGCGAGTGACATTTCAAAGGTAAACTATTCGCCCTTCTACGCGCACACGGGTGGAAACGAATCCTATAAAGGAACTCTGATGTAAACCATGTTTGTCCACGTGCGCCATAACATAGACACCTGGTGAGCATACAGTCCTAACTCTTCGTTGGGGCTATTTTGCCAAAATAATAGATGATATATAAGACTGAACGTCGAATTATTTCTATAGAAAATCGTCAAACAACATTTCGCGCCCCGCATAATGACGTGTTTTTCAACGAGTCAAGAGATTCGTTTTTCAAAATTAGCCTATTGAGTTTCATGACAAACAAATTTATGAAACGGCTCCTACTAAGGATTTGCTTGCTATAGTGTTCATCAATCAATTTGAAAATAGAATGGACAGAGAAATATAGAATCCCTTTGTTCAAGAAAATACTGAGCAAATTAATTTAAGAACAGCATTTAATTAGCAACCCTATTGAGCCTGATGATTGCTCACGTTTCGAGAACGTGAAGTATGTTTTTAATTGTATCCCGCAACAACAGCGGTACAACAAATTTGACTCTTGAAACAAACACGAATGATTGTAGAAAAGTTAACCCTCAACTAAGCTGTGTATTCCTATTATCCATACACAAAAAGTTAATGTGGTTATCTATCGTGTTGCTGACTGAAAAATTGAAGAGAATAGGAACTTGACAACGCTTTTCTACAATAATTATTCATGTTCGTTTGTGGGTCGCTTTTCCCTCAACAACGTCTACGTAAAATCATATTCTATTCAAAAATGCATATTTTTCCCCAGCTGTTTATTGTTTATAGCGTTAGGACATTTTTAATCTACTTGTATTGGAGCACGAAATAAGAAAGTGACATTTTTCGTGAATCTGCTTAATAGAATTACATTGTTCTACGAGAAGTAACAGATGAAAAGGAAGTAAAATTCTATTTTAATAGATAAATAGTACTGAAAATCAGTTTGCTCGTTCGAAATCGACCAAGAGCTTATGTAGATTTGTTAGATGTGGCAACAAGGGATGATAGGAGTGAATCTAGAGAAAGTCTATATTGTCCTAATGTCAAGACTTTCTGATTATGTTGGTTGTTTTTAAACCCAATTAACTTTTATTTTGACGATGGATGTCTTGTTTTGATGTGTCCTGCTTGTTTTAAGGAGGATTAACAGCACGTTGTTAACATTTAAAAAAAATTAATTAAAAAATAAATAAATAAAATGGCCTGATTTTATGGGTTAGAAGAAGTTTAGAAAAACTGCCTCAACATATTAAAAAGCAATCTACTATTGGGCTAAAATAATAATAATAATAATAAATTATTCCCAAATTCAAATAATAATTATTAAGGAGAAGGGCAAAGAGGTCAACTCACAATTTAAGTGGAATCGATGTCTGTTGGAGTCGAACGGCGACTGAGACGGTGGACAGGCGGTGAAAGCCAGACCGCCGCCCCTTCCTTCGCGTCTGAGCGATAACCTGCGATGATGTCAGGGATCGCATAACATCTGTGATTGTATCGAAATAACGGTGCCAAATCCCTGATCAGGGCATTCAACTCCTACATGGCGGCCAATGTCATCGGAAATCAGTAAATACGACAACGTTGTCCGTCAGGTTGTGAAAATGGTCGTCTAATGCTCGGATAAGGCAGCTGATTTTGACACTTTGGGCTGCAAAGATGGGAACCAAACGGAAGATATGAAGAATTAAAAGGACAGGGGATGCTTGAATAGCACTTGACTGCGCAGTCAACAGAAAAACGAGCCATGCGAATGATTCTATAACTCCTTGGTTCTCCATCACAACGATCTAATCGGCCTTACATCCGCGAAAAGACGAGTTGGAAGGCGCTTTTCGTCCATAAAT
Source organism: Cyrtorhinus lividipennis (assembly GCA_019603395.1). Classification (NCBI taxonomy): domain Eukaryota; kingdom Metazoa; phylum Arthropoda; class Insecta; order Hemiptera; family Miridae; genus Cyrtorhinus; species Cyrtorhinus lividipennis. The sequence continues at coordinate 6,505,782 of CM034003.1, read as the reverse complement.
ACTTTATGGAGGATTCCGAACATGAATTCTCCGTCTGTGTTGCCACACGGAGGACGTTGTATGAGAATATCTTTCATTCATTCTTCCCAGATAGCCTGGTTGGCAGCCATCTTCTCGTCATTTGAACAAGAGAGCAAAACACGTCACGTAGGGTGACAGTGTCCAATGTATTCCTCACCCCAATCCATGAAAGTGAGTCACAATTAATAGAAGAGCTCACCCCACGGGTCTCTTCTGCGTCTCTTCCCCTCCCCCTGCTGCAAGCAGCAAGGAGACAGCCATTGAGGCCGGAATGACTGCCCCTTGATTCAGCAGAGCTTAGATCAGGAGTAGTAAACTGCTACCAAAGTTCGGTAGTTCGTGCATTCTAGCTTGCACTGCCACTTAAGCAGAGTGGTGCCCAAGTATCTCAACATCTCAACTCCCAGAGCTGGTCCATGTTGGTACACTCTAAACGACTGTATGCAGCACAGGCCTCCCTTTTTTGGCACCATCATAGGGTAAAAGCCTCAGGTGAGGGGTTGCCACAACCCCCGCGAACATTACTTAGGACCGTAGTTTCCTAGATGTAGAGTGACTAAGGGCAGGAACTCGTGGGTTAGGCTTAAACGAAGAGAGAAGAAAGCATGTTTGAGCGAAATTCATTGGGTAACACGCCTCTCTACAACCTGCTTGATGGGAGTTTTCCTCTACATACTCTTCACAGTCTGAACCGACATTAACGATGATCTTGCCTGTACGTAGCGAATACCAGAGGAGATTCAAATGAGACAGTGATTCGAGAAAAGGGTCGATGAACTCAACTTTACATTTGTATTGCCGACGGAGCCGAAAGAATAATATTATTATCGCACAAGTCGTTCGAAACGACGGTCCAAGATGAGAGTCGTGTACTCGTGTCCCAACCGAGAATTCAAAATGACACGGATCTGAGTTCGAACTACCGACGAAATGGTCCTGACTCTTCACGACCTGCTGCTCGGCGACGACTAAGTCATCGTAATGAGCTCTGAGACACCCATTATAGGGGCAACCTGGAGGATAAAACGAAATTCCCGTCCAAGACATCTTTATACAATGGGCATCTCGAACGAAGGAGTTCTCTATAAATGAATGACGTCCGAGAACTCGTGAAGCCTAAGAAAATACCATCTCGTGAATCATCGGTCCGAGTCGCGGCTATTATATGCAAATCGATTCCAACTGACATGCCATCTGATTGCCTGATTCAAAATTAAACCCACTATCAGTCACGTTTATCGAATCGCGTATTATGTACAAGAACCAACGTACGTAACACTACTGGAGAAACTCAGTGTGAACTCAAATAGCCTAAAAACAAGTTTTTTTAACGCCAAAACAGGCAGACAAGTCTATTTAATTAAGCATTACCTTTTAAGCCGCTACTTCCGAGTTAAGCAGGAAGATGCGTTCTCAGAAGCCAAGAGGATCGCAGTTGGTGTTCCACAAGGTAGCGTACTAGGCCTACTCTTGTACTTAAGTGTTTTTTACGAGCAACCTACCCAAACGGGAAGAAAATACTCTGGCAACATTCGCGGATACTGCAGTCCTTGCTGTTGGTGAAAACAATAGGGAGACCACATCAAAACTGCTCAGAACTCTTGATCGACTGCACAACTGGACGGCAAAGTGGAGGATCAGAATGCACGAGGCGAAATCGGTTCGTTCGACTACATACCAGTTCACCTCAATCGCAATGTCATACCATACGCCAAAGAAGCAAAGTAGGTATCTGGGCATGACTCTACATGCTAAACTTCGATGGAAAGCACACTTGTCAAAAAGAAGAAGGTGGAACTCACTACGAAATTCAGAAAAATGTATTGGCTGATGGGTAGACGGTCAACCATCTCAATCCAAAACAAGCTGTATTATTTGATCCTCAAGCCAGTTTCGACCTATGGTGCACGGTTGTGGGGCTACACCGCTCCAAGCAATCGCACGATCAGACAGTAGTTCCAGAATATAGTAACATGCTGCACGCTTGTGTGGATGCGTACTGTCACACAGGAAATGATCGGCTGCATCTGGAGCTTCGAATTCCTCCTGTCGAAGATGTTAACAGGAGACAGGCTTTAACCCACCAACAGAGGTTTCATGGCCACGATAAGAAGAAGTCCTCCAGCTCTTCGGCGTTGATAGCCTCCTCAGGAGACATAAACGATCAAAACCTCATGATCTCTGGGAGTGGGGAGGGCTGTGTGAGCTATTTTGGTGAAGTCAGTGAATTATTAACCTCCATATACCAGTGCTGATAAGATTTTATGAACCACACAAGAAGCTGTGTAAAGCTAGTCAAATTGAGTGCTGGGCATATTTAAATTTATTGTTATAAATGTTGGGGATAGCTAAACGGGTGACAAAGGCAATGAAAGATGCACAAACATCAAGTTTTATGGCTATTTGAGCCACACCTTTGCAACGCTGTGTTCCTGTGTCACCTTCCCTAAAGTCAGCCCAAAGAAGGTGTAAATTAACCTGATAACCGTCTCAAAAAAATACGTTAAAAAAAAGTCTTGAATGGCGTCCAGAACCAACTGCTGGAATAGAAGTTTGTAACAATTAACCTGCCACATGAGAACCCGAATACGAGTAGCTCCGTATCCTAATGCTATTCCAGACGATGACTCTCCGTTCCAGACACGCGTACTCCTGAAGGAATCGCTTCTCAAACTGCCTCGTAATTCACCCCTAAATGGCAAATTCGGCAGCTGATTCCCAATTCAACCAGCATACCCCGATTGATTCGTTAGCTCTCGATCGAATGCAAACCAACGCTTCGTCTCTGACGGAAAAAACGTTTCCATTTCCTCTTGCGCTCCTTCGTCAGCCTCTCGCACATTCTTGAACGCTGTCCAGTTTCCAATAAGCCTAATTATAAAAACATCAATCAGATGACGCGTACCTAATGCGAGATGACTCTGTAATTGCGTCAACACCTTCGAGGACGATAAATTTTACCTCTGCGTCCCATTAGGATGCTTTACGGTGGTGTCTCGTGTGAGCCAACTCCTCCACGTATACCTCGTTGGTTTTCAGATCCTAATCGTGATAAGGTACAAAACGCAGTTCCGGGTGCTGATTTCTATACCAATAAAGTCAACTCTAAAGATTCAGATTTTATCCTACAATCCGGTCAGTTTGGATGGTTTCGTTCATATCATGACAGTTCTTTGGATTCATCGAATCAGTTTATGCGTTTTGGTTCTGGGTTTGGTGGTGCGAGGACGGAAAAACGCTGCAAATTCGTTCAGAGGAGATGGTTATTCCTCCGACCAGGGGCATGGAGGCTCATCTCCTCAACATGGGGGATACAGTGGGCCCAAAATTTATTGGAAAATGATACCTCACACGCTTAGATACCAGAAATCTCGAAAAATTCCATTCAAAACGGGTATATAGGTACCCATTTTGACCCATAACCTCATCCAGAGGGTGCCAATCGTTTCGAGGCCCATTGCATTGAATTCAGCGTCCAAAATTTAGATAGAAATGACACTCCACACGCCTAGATAGCTGAAAATCTCGAAAATCCATTTTTCAGAATACGCATTTTGACCCCCCCCCCCCCCCCTCCCCCAATTTAGTCCAATTGGATTGAAATGTTTCGAGGACCAACTAGAACCAAGAACGGGTCCCTGACCAAAATTTCAGATTTTTCGAAAATGTTCAACTACCAAAGGTACCAAAGTCGGCGTGGACGGCGTACGGTGGACGGACATTTGATCTAGACACCATGAAACGCCCAGGAAAAATTTTTGGGCCGATTCGGAGAGATTGACGTTTTGCATGAAAACCTGGGTTGATTATTCAAGGAATAACCATCCAAAAAAGGATCAACAACCATCATTTTTTATGATAATGCTCACGATAGGCCCAAGGAAGTGCTGAGTTTTACAAGGGTAGTTGATGCGTTGTGTAAAATTTCACTGCGCATAGTCCTCCAGATCTACAGAATCCTTTTTTTCTCTGCTATCCGCAAAAGGAGCCTTTTAAAAGCTATTTAAACCAAAAATCATGTAGCAAGTACAATTAAAAATAAATACAGGGACTATTTCAAAATAAAATGAAAACAATATATTATATTATCTTACAGTGACGATTCGCCACCATTCGAATTCTTTCTTGCTCTTCAGACGCAAACATTGTCGAAGAAGTCTAACCAGCCCGTCAAACATAATGGAACAGTTACTCACCTATTACACGTCAACCACACGTGCAACGGTCACTGAATAGCCCAGTGGCAGACAGGGAAGAGTTTGACTGAATGCGGAATGACAAGTTGGCGATATGACGTGCGAGGGGGCTTCTCAAGACTTCCCACGGTGTCAAAGGCCCAATGCGCTCATTACGGCTTCAACATTGTAGTCAGTGAAATCCGAAACGGATACAAGGAAATTTTATGAGTTTTCGAAATGTATCAATATCAAATTGAAACGACCCTAGTTGAAATTGAACTTGAAAACTCCTATTGCACATACAATTCCCGATTATATATGTGTTTAAAAAAAAAGATCCATGTTTTGATTGGTTTAAGGAGAAATTTAATTCAATAAGCACTCAAAATATGCCTTGCGAATAATTTCCCCCCGGTTATTCCTTGAATAATCAACCTATGTTTTCATGCAAATGGTCAACCTCTCCGATTCGGCTGAAATTTTTGGGGGATCTAGGCGAGTAGGGTATCATTTTTCACGAAATTTTGGACGCTGAATCCAATGAAATGGGTCCCAAAATGTGTTTTTTGAAAAATGGATTTTCGAGATTGGATCCTGAATCAATTGGAATGGGTCTGGGACCCGCCCACACCAACTGTTTCCCCCATTCGAGGAATAACCAACCCGTGTGTAAGAATTTGCAGATTGTTTGATCTAGATACCTTGAAACGTTCAGAAAAAAATTTGGGCCGAATCGGAGAGATTGACTTTTTGCATCATAAAACATTAGTTGTTTATTCCTTGAATAATTGTATTCAAGGAACAACTAACCAATAGGAACTAATTTCTACTATTGCGGGTGTAAAAGAGTTGAGAATAACACTCTATGTTTCCGAATTGGTTAAATTTTTAAGTGGTGATGCTTTCCTGTGGAAATTACCCGAAATAACGGTCCTAATTGGGAATTCCGGGCTCGATGGAGAATTTGGAAGATCCGGTACGATGTCTTCTTATACGCTGATGCTCTCAGGCTCTTCGGGTTAACGCAGGCACCGGCTGGCTGAGAGCCAAAAGTGCTGCAGACGTTTCTTGAATGCCGATCATCCGCCAAAGAGGCCTCGTATAAGAAGTGGCCCCCGCCGCTGACCGTGGCCACTTTGTCGTTTGAAATGTTGGTGCACGCTGCTCTTTTGTTCATCAGTGCCGTCAGTGCTCACCCCACTCTCCCCAAATATGGTTAGTACTTCAAATTTATTCACTAAAATGTACATACCCCCCCCATTATTAATTTCCATACCATTAGTAATTTCATTCCCACCAAATAATAATTACTTACGTACGTTTTAGATTACTACATGATCTTCTCTTAAGGAATATTAATCTGATAGAATTTACACACATGATCTACATAGACCAAGTTTGAAAATATATCGTTCATATGAAAGGTACAGGGGTAAGAGGGGGTAAGCCAGTTTTTTAAGGAAGTCATTTGATTCAAATTGAAAAAAAAGTGAAAAGTAGAATATTTTGGTCAGGCGAAACAGGGGGAAAATGTGACTAGTCCAACTCAACAGCTGCACAAGTTCGAGATTCTCGGCGATCTATGCTTGTGTGGTATCACTTTTCACTAAATTTTGGTTCCTGAATCGATTGGAATGAGTCCGGGACAAGTCATACCCACTGTTTTCCTCCTAATTTTCTTCAAGTTCGATATTTTTGGCAATTTAGTAGGGTATTGTTTTCCACTAATTTTTGGACGCTGAATCGATTGAAATGAGTTTCCATGCGCCTGGACCGTGGAATAACCAACCCCTATGAATGAATTTGCAGCGTTCCTTGCAGTTGGGAGATGCATTGATTGAGTTTTGAAATTGATTCAATGCTCGAGTTAACAAGTAGCAAGGAATGCTTCTTCAATAGCAAAAATGCAAAGTATTCTGTTCCAATTCTTGGAGATCACTCGTGACAGCAGGTAGAATAAAAATCTGGAAAAGTACTTGCTCCATCGGTAAATATACTTGAAAAATAAAATTTGTCCCACGAAAAGATGCACTAGGTGACTTAGGATTAGACTGTGTTATTTCCTACCGGTTTTAACGCAATAAACCCGTAGTTTTACCTGCAATTTTCATGGCAAAAACCGTATCGGGGAGTTGGACTGATCCGAATTATATCATGAGAAGGTAGGTAAAACTACTGGTTTTTCGCCTTCAAACCGATAGAATATAACAAAGTTTAATTCTATATCGTTCTAAAGCCAATTAAATATGTAATTTTCCAGAAATTTTCGGAAGTGCAGATAAAGCAGTTTTTTCTTATACTTTATTTTCGTACAAATTCCAAGGTTTGAATTACACGCTAAAAGTTCGTAGCTCAGATAATCCATGTATATTCTTGAATAATAATTTGAACATTGAACACTGAATTAGTGCTTTTTTTTCATGTCCTTGTAAGTTCATGAAGTTCTGTGAAGTTGTTGGAAAATACATACGACGGATGGAAGTATACATGGAAAACGGTGTCTTCATTAGAAGAGTCTGTTCGTAGATAAATCCATGTAAATATTAAAGTTTTATTTAACCTTCGAACTCGATAGAGAAATGCGTGTGAGAGAAAGATCCATTCATGCGCAAAAATCTCTTAAAGTGCATACGAATTTGAGTGAATGATTACTCCTTTAGCTTTAGAAATTATCCCCTCCTAATCGCAACTTCTGAACCTATCGGAGGCCAAAACATAAGTAGGAATTGGTCATTTCTGCTAAGCAAAAGGGCAGGAAGAGCTCTGAGGGCAATACTAACCCGCACGATTGATCTGTTATGCGGGAAATAGTCTAACTGCCAACACAACAAATGAGACGCGTACTTATGTAGTACGCGTAATTTATGTAGGTACGTAGTTTTGGTTGGTAATTCCATGAATAATCAACCTACATTTTCATTCTAAAGTCAATCTCTCTCTTTCAGCCATTTATCCAGCCCCTGTGGAAGTAATTGCAGCGTTTTTGTTCATAGCTGCGTTAAAATTTGGCGCTCACAATACATTTTTCGTGTACGAAATCGTATGTTGCTCAACGGATTTAATTTTTGGAGGCCTCTACGCTTGGATAGCAATTATAGTGTAAGATATGACAAACTATAAATTTAAAAAAAAATTAAATTTGAATTTGTAGATTCCACTAATGATTACGATCAGCGGGAAAGGAGAGGAATGTCCTGGTCGAATTTCATGCCCGGCGGAGGGATGACGCTGTGGAGCTCAGCCAACGACTTCTGGGCACCGGAACCCGAGCGCCGCCTCCTCCCGCCCCCGCCAACCGACGAGGAATTTTGGGCTGCGGAGCCCAAGGCGACCGACGCACCCAAGAAAGACGATGGGGCGGGGAAAAGTGACGATGCGGCGATCGGTCACGAGATACCGTCTGTGCGGCCTTTCGACGACGACCGGGAGAGGCGGCCGTTGAAACCGTCGTACAGGCCGAAGAAAGGTTATAGAGACGACGATGATGATAGGAGATACTCAGGTGAGTCAACATTATCGTTCATGGTTATTCAAAATCACCTGAAAGGCACTATGCGATCAACTGACATTTGCTTGTGAGCAAATAATACCTAATTATAATATAAAATATGAATTCTGTAAATTTTTTTTTTTTTTTTTTAATGAGAAGTTGAAGTTTTGGTTACCTTGCGGGCGTGGTGGCAAAATGTCCACGACGAATTTTAATCGGGTTTTCTTAATCCGGCCTAACGCCCTATGAAGCCTCTCGGTAGTGTCTAATTCCGGTCATTTGTTTCTCCGCCAGGTTCCAACGCCTCCGTCAACGCTTGGTTCCCCATAATGCTCGGTGTACTCCCCCAAGAAGGCAAAACCAAACAAAACGACGCCTCCGCGGCGGGGGCCGGCGAAGAGTACGGGCAGACTCGCAGTATCACCGCCATCGCCAACAGCGTCAACCACGCCGCACGGGGACTCGCCAACGCTCATACGGTTCTCTACGCCGGCGATTCGCCCTCCTCCTACAGACGAGCGCGCTCTCTCGTCGTTTTCTAAACTACGCGGCTTACGCTCAACTCCACTTCGTCCCAAATCTCAACTACATGCGAAGTTGAATCTTGTTTCTTTTTAAATTAAACGAAACTCTTCGAAATCTTCAGATTCCAAAAATGAAATTTGGTCAAAATGATGCTCAGACTTAACGTAACACAACCGTGGGATTTATTGCGATCTCAAATTTTGCTTTTTATAGAATAGAATAAGCATTCCATTTTCATCCGAGAAAGGTCCACTACGCATGATTTGCATGATGCATAACAACCAGACAGTATTTTTGTATTAAAAAGTTCTGTTTCTACTTTAAGGTCTTTTTCGATGACAGTAAAACCGTATAATAAGTATTCTTTTTAGCGAGTAAATTAATTTCCTGATGATTGAATTTCGTAAATAAATTGTTCGTCCTCTCACGTTGCAACGGAAATAATCGCCTACCTTTATTCACGCTTTGCCAACGGGTAGCGTGTACGGTGTAATTTGATCAACCTGGCCAGGTCATCCAATTAGAAAGGTATCCCGTCAACTAGACGATTATTGTAAAGACAATTAGTCGATGCGATTACAATGGAAATCCCACTGAGTCACTAAAGTCTTTAAATTTTAAACTAGCTATTTAATAAAATGGTGCAAATTAACAATAATAACAATTATTGTTCGCCGTTTGTATAGACAACGATGAAGGTGAAGAATAGTTTTTATTCGCGCTAATTAACTCTTAATTTATGTGGGTATGTTTGTTCAGTTGTGTTGTTCATTTTCTTCATTCCTACTGAGTCCATTTCTTCAAGACGAATCAAAAAGACTAGAGAAACGAGGGGTTTCGTTTATATAAAAATAATCTCGTGTTTACTGAGCATTCGTCGAAGGAAGGGCACGAAAGGGGCTAAAGTTACTTTCTCAGGGGTTGTTGTTGTTGCTTACTTTTTGCGTCAAATTACCTAAAAATTGTGTTGTGTTTTAATTTCGGAATGAAGACCCCAATCGGTTGAGCTCAGTAGTTGAACCCGGAACTCGACAGAGCGCAATTTGACCCCGACTTCACAATAGATGACGAAATTCACGGTCAAGGGCGCTTCACTTTCACTGTTCTTCAAAAGGGCGATGTCGCAACGTTGGCTTTCGGTCTTAGATTCGTTCCAGAAACGAGGGCCCCCTTTTTCTGAGTTGTACACTTTTGAAAAATTGAGTAAAGCAAAAGCGAAAGATTTGTTAGAGCAGACGAAAAATCTGTTTGAGTCAGTAATTTCCTCGGTTTAGTAGCAAAATTCAATAGTTCGTTTCATTCTCTCCGATAACTCCAGAAACTCTCCCAATCCGATCATTCAATCATCCCCACATTCATGACTCTAGGAAGTGGATTATTAATAAATTGCAAATACAAAAATAAATAAAATATGGAATGATTGGGAGTTTGAATATACTTTTGAGCGGGTGATTCGAATTTATAGTAGAGGAGTTACATTTAAAGGAACAAGGGTAGTTTGGGGGTACAAGATGGTTTGATCATTGGTGCAGTTTCAGGTATGAGTATGTGGGGACAATAGGCAGTTCAGGTAGTATGAATTAAGGGAGTAAAAGGGAGAAAAGGTAGCCAGAGTTGTTATAATCGATTTGATGGTTCTACGGGGAATTAATAATAGAACGTTTATTTATTCGGAGTAGTTTAATTATGGTGTAAGAGTTCAAGATGGTATTTTAAGAGGACATTGGTCTAATAAATACACAAAATTTTGGGCGGCGATTCAATCCCGTGCCTCTTTAGAGCATTTCTGAACGAAAATTGGGGGATTAGAGTTTGAGTTAAGGAAATATGAGTTACCCGTCCGCCGATTTTGGGACCAGTTTCCGGCTCTAGTTGGTTTTGAAACTTTTCAGCCCGATCGGACCAAATCTGGGGGGTGTAGGGGTCAAAATGTGTACTTCGAAAACTGGATTTTAGAGATTTTCGGCGATCTAGGCATGTGAGGTATCATTTTCCTATAAATTTTGGACGCTGAATCCAACGAGACAGGTCCCAGAACAATTGGTGCCCACCGGAAGAGGATATGGGTCAAAATGGGTACCTATCTACCCATTTCGAATGTATGTTTTCGAGATTTCTGGTGTCCTAGGAGTATGAGATATCGTTTTTCACTAATATTTGGACACTGAATCGATTTTAGAGAGTAGCTCCTGGCCCGAGGAATAACCAACCCCTGTGAATGAATTCGCAGCGTTTTATTGGTTTGAGTCAATTGGAATAGAGAGGAATTGCGTTGGTTGGTGGGGAAATTGAGTGAAGGGAATCGGTAATGGTTTCACTTCCCTTTAGGAGGTAATCTTATTGAATTGAAAAGTATTGCTGTGAGGGAGTTGGTTTGAAGTTTTGCTTAGGAAAGTTGAGGCTGTGTAGGAATTTGCAGATTTTGGAAATATATGTTAGAAATGAATATTCCTTTATTTTTTAAGATGCTGAGGAATCAATCCAGGAGCGAGAGAAGTGATCGATCGTATCTTTCTCAATAATTGCTTGCTTTGATTGTTTGATATTAGCCAAAGGTAGGAGGGTTAATTTACTTGATGACCCATGACGTCACGTGTACTCTGAACTCCCTTCGTCTCCCTTTACCCTCGATGGGCGGAGGCGGGCGAGATGCTCACCGGGGTCCCCCACCAGGGTGGGTCCTCCGGGGCAGAACGCCCAAGGACGCTCCGGAGCGACCATCCGCGACCATGGGCGCCTCAGCCGCAGTTCCCTTTCAGCCGCAACCCTAAAATGAAGTTGGCCGTCCTTTGCTCGCTGTTGCTCGTTTTGGCCGCGGCCGCTCTCGCGTTCCCTGCTCGAGGTGAGGCCAATTTGTCACCGACCAAAATTATAAGAATATAATCGTAAATAAATTTAGAAAAAAATCGATGTATGTATGTAATTGGTGACGCTTACATTAATTAAACGCGCGCTTTTTTATTTATTAAATAATTTTTTAAAATGTATTCCAATTAAAATTCAATTTTTTTTAATGACATTGTTTTGGGATTTTTGAGGAACTGGACGCGTAAGGTATTATTTCTCATCACTCCGGATGTGGGTTTCCATGGATCCAACATGGTAATTTAGAAAAACCAGCAGGTCCTAATCGGTCTGGGACCCATCTAAATCTATTCAGCATCCAAAAATTTAGTTAAAAGAAAGCCGGTTAAGAAAAAAACGTTTTAATGATACCCCGCATGCCTAGTCCCAAAAACGCTGTGAATTCTTTCACAGGAAATGGTTATTCCTCGGACCTGGAGAATAGAGACAATCGAGAAAACAGTGGGTCTAGAGTATCCCGGACTCAATTCAATCAATTCAGCATTTTGAAAAAAAAAAAAAAAAAATTATCGCTACGTCAATGGTTTTTGCAGCTGGTCTGAATTACGATTCTTGGTTATAATTTACAGACAGTTAGCTCTTGTTCTTGGCTAAAATCAACCTCTATAATTAAAAATGGTGCCTAATAGGGCTGATTTTATCTCCCCTATTTTATGAAGTATGAACTTAATTTAGAAGGATGCTGGTAAATAGAACAAAATCAGTATTTGAATTTCGATTGCAGTCAGGAGATGTATTATTATGCAATTTTTTTCAGAAGAGCGAGAGAAAAGAAGCCCTCATCATTCCAAAATCAAAGTGAAAGTCGTCGAAAGAGGACCACTTGGCATAAGGAAACACAAATACCGCTACAAAGGGTACGGCGTGGGTTTAGGAGACTACGCTAGTGGTCATGGTGGCTATGGTCATGGTGGTTACGGTCTCGGCAGCTACGGTTGGCCGGGGCTCGGCGGAGGCAGTTCGGCGTATTCCGGCGCTTTCAGCTCACCCTTCGGAAGTTTCGCCTCCGCTTCGGCCTTCGCCGGGAAATGAAGACTAATCGATTCTTCAAAGTAAGGAATCGATTTATTTATCAAATGGAATATGTTAGACGCAGGATAGTTGAGTCGTGAAAAGTATCTGACTAATCAAGTGTTAAAAGTGCCTTTTAACTTATTCCGCTTTCGCGATGAGACTCGGATACCCTTCGGTAGATAATGGAGTCTGTTTTGTTGTTCATTATTCTTACTTATGTGTTCGTGTCGACAAAAACACGAATTTTGTTTTTGCAAACGAGAAATCCGTCTTCGGTCCGTTTCCCGCCATCAAGGCCCTCAAAATGCTCCGATAAATCTTGTCTTTTTGGCCCATAGACCACCTTCTGGTCCCAACAGTGTGCTCAATCATTTTTCAGCCCAATCGTCCCTACCAGAGGCATGGTGAAAAAAAAAAGTATTTTGCTAAGTGGATTTTTGAATTTTTTGAAAACCGAAGTATTGTTTCACACTAAATTTTGGACGCTAAGTCGATTCAGATGGTCTCCAGACACCTGCAGTGGGTTTCTGCGTATCATGAAGGATCTTTTGAAAATGATTAGGTACTTTCCAAGTCTAGTATATACTTTAAAGACCTTAAAAAACACTTTACCAAGAATAACAAACCATTGCATTTACGAAGCAACCATTTTGATTTGACACCACTCATCGACATTTGATTTCAAGTCACTTCATCGGTGATTTTCATGTGTCCAATTAAGACAAAAAGCAACAAATAATTCCTGAATAAAGCGCTCGATTCACCTCCTTGCATGATTCATCACGGTTGGCGAAATGGTGAAATTCGATTGGTTTCACAGCCTTGGCTCGACTTCATAAGTTATCTGGTAGACCGTGAGGTGAACAATAGACGACACATTATCGCTAGATACTTACTTCATATAATGCGCGGTAATGACCTCAATTGAGTCATTCAAAACGGTGTATTTGGAGTCCAATGCAACGCAATACTCAATAATTGATCCAAATTCGACGTTGAATTAAGTTTGAAGGTACTGCAGCGGACATTCACGAACTGCAGTAAGGCACCATGTTTTTGATTAACGCTATTGGCTCCGTGGGGTGGAAGTAACCCCATATTTTCAAAATTGTAAACTGTATAAAGAGCAAATACGTAGATTCGGAACCATCATTTTCCATGCTAGAAAAACAACAAGAACGAGCAAAAAGAATTCAAATAAAATATTATTTGAGGGCTTTTCTATGGCTCTTTGATCATTTCCAATATTTTCTTGAGCTGTGGTGGTTGTAGAATGTCTTTTTCACGCTCCCTGGACAGAGTTTTTGTATTCCTGTGTTTTTCTCTGTTACAAAAGGCGAGTAATTGGGTTTCCATTAGCAGGATTTTCGACGAACTATGAAATTATTGCCGTTCAGAGTGGTTGTCTTGTCTTGTGTAAAGGATTTGAAGAGATCTAACCTCAGTTTAAAAGGAAACCCCTTATTTTAGTCGCATCTTCACGAAATTCCCTTCCTGTGTTAGATCTTGAACGTTGATTCATCTTTCGAACTACTACATTTCCCCCTTCCAATTCTTCTTCCCCCTCTAACTGTTCCAGAACAATCCGTAAATCATCTGAATTTGAATATATCATTTTAATGACCGTCAAACGACTTTAAAACAATTGTAAATGGCGAGAATGAACCATGAAGAACTCGAAACATGGGAATCTCTCCAGGTTAAGTGGACTGCGGGGTGGATTCCACCCCAGGAACACTTCGCAGTTTGTCATTTTGGACTCGTACGAGCAACTGAGTCCAGAAACAACACATTAACAGTCAAGATCCTTCCACGATTGGTTAATTCCTTCAAGCGGCACTCAAATCAAAATTGGCTGGGGTGGAATCACCCCACAGTGCCATTCTAGGGTTAAATGTACTGGAGATTCCTCAATCTGAAGAGCTTTTAGCTGTAAATATTGATTACTTCCATCCATTTATTTTTTACGAGCCTTAATTTCGAACCGTGCCCATTCGATTGGCCTTAACGATCATTTCAGACTCCAACAACTGCACTTATCCGCGACGTTGCACTTTGTTCAACAAGTTGGTCTTTCACGTTCTCTCAAATGCACTTACGTTAATGTTACGTGAATAAGCGCCTAACAAATATATGATTTCCGTCTCGGTTGAAGAGGGTAATTCCATTAAGTTCGTCGAGATCACAGTTTCACCACCATTATGAAAGTCGCCCGCATGGCGTAACCGCGAACAATATGTTCGTATCAGTGACCTGTCGCAAACCTTTTGATTGATGGATACGGCATTAAAGTTCGGGAAGTTACAATTTGACGGTTGTATCGTCTAAATGGGGCAACTCACTGAATGTCGTACGTTTTAATGAGGCAAAGTCACTACTTGACCTACTTTAAGAGAAAAATTCGGCCATAATGGCGAGGAATGGAGGGCAAATTCTTCATTCTTTGTTATCTCTTATCCTGCTGAATTTCTTTCTGTTTGTTTTATTGGCATCCTTGTGTTACTGTCAGCTCTACCGGTGGTTGTACACGCCATTATTGTACTCAGCAAAAATTGCTCCAAAATCTTCCTAAAATTTCGTTGCGTTTACCCCTCAATTATACTAGAAAACTTGGTACCTAAGTGATCTCTTTTAGTCAAACCCTTTGCAATGAGAACCTTTAGTCGCCCATGTGCCCATTTTAAAGCCAATTTTTGGTCAATGTTGCCAAATAGAATTAGTTCTACATGTTTTTGGTTGGTTATTCCTTGAACAAGTCCTCGAAACATCCAATTGGACCAAATCTGGGGGGAGTAGGGGTCAAGATGTGTATTTCGAAAAGTGGATTTTCGAGATTTTCGGCAACTTTAGGCGTGTTAGGTCTCATTTTCGAAAGTACTTTATTTTTAACCCTAAAAGTGGTTATCCGTATCCGTTAGGTATCCGTTTTCTAGGTATTTAAAATGATGTATTGGGTCAGTCACAACGGTCTAAGTTCGAATTTCCAGAATAATCGATTAATAAATTTCAATTTCAAGAAAAAAATAAATGAAAAAAGTAAAAATTTAGGACACTGTTACAACAAAAAATAAAAACGTTTTGAGAAGAATGGTTGCAATTTCGGTAGAACTAGTTGAAAATTGGGAATTTGGTTTTTGAAGCTACAGTAAATTGTAAAAAATGCATTAATACCACAAATTTGTCAAAATATACTTAAAAATGTATGTCAATTGCCAATTTTACATTTATATCTGAATCCGTATCGTTACTCATTTGAAATATAACAATCAGAACTGTACTTTTGAATTTTTATTGTAAAAAATGCGGCTTTTTAAGTAAAAATTAATTTATGTTCCAGAAAACACCGTTGAAATTCAAAAACTCGCCACTTCATATGCTACGTACGCACTGTTCAACTCATCCTGAAAAGTTGACATTTTCATGAGTTGATTCTACCATTTTCCACGATGTCGTGCGTACACTTAGCTCGTTGTTATGAACCATTATGATGTAATTCTCTTATAAGACTGTAAATTTTTCTACCAGTGTTCATTAGAAGCTGTCTCAATTGGTTATAATTATAAGTACAGATAACATCCAAAATTCTAATTAAGCTTTCTGTTGAATTCTTGAACACTGCAATAAGTGTAAGTAGTGTTAGTAGCCTCACCATTAACGGGACGATGTTATACCTTTGAAGTATTACACTACCCATACATAATTTATTGTTATTGTGGGCTTTTGTATGTTATAAGACACACAAACGTGTGAATTTTGAGGACGAATGTGATCTATTGACACAATAAACGTGACTGTCAAGATTTGATCCATCCAAATACCCGAACGGTCAACATAAATTGACTCATTATTATCCTAATAGTATCGAAACTGACGAGGAAATTAATTTCAGATGTTGATCGAACACAGTTGAATGTACGAGTATATTGGCAGTTATTACTCATATATCCCCGAGGTGTTTTCTAGGAGGAAATTTTCACAACCCCGCTAATCACTTGTTGATCCCTTTCCGTGCTAATGACTTACCATCTATATAATGTCTTTAGTTTGGACGTGATCTTCCATTTCCGTCACAATGCCTCATTCTGTTAGGATTTTCTTTCTAGTCTTGGCTCTCGTTTGTATCTCCACGGCCTCTGGTAAGCGTATCCGTTTACGTATCTACCCGAATCGCCAAACTAATAAATATTTAATAGAAGTCATAATCCTCTTCATTAATATGTATGTATTACACGAAATGTAAACCAGTTACAATCTCCAATAACTAAGAAAACAACGTATTCTAAGCGGAGGACTTTCAGAATTGCTACATTATGTGGTTGTGAAAGCCCTAGTAGCGAGGTTTATGTAACTATATTTGCCTAGGGGTACCTTATTTTGATCAACCCTCTTTTAATTTAGAGCATGCTAACTCATAAAGAGCCTCTACATCAAAGTAATTCGTTCTTTTTATTTTAATCACCAAAATCTTATAATTTTTTCAAATAATTTCAGGTGTGAACAGGAAATGGAGGCCCGAGGTGGTCATTCTGTGTCTCTTTTTCCATTTTATCAGCATTTTACTTGATTTTCAAATTTTGAATTATATTTACAAATCAGCTAATGTAATTTTCAGTGCTGAAGAGATCTCCAAGAACAGCCGGGGGCTTTGGAATCACCGTTGGAGCCGGCTACAGTGGAGGCCTCTACGGCGGCGGGTACGAAGGCGGACGCTACGGATTCGGCGGCTACGGTGGTAACTTTGGCGGCAGCAACTTTGGCGGTGGCTACGGCGGCGGCTATGGCGGCGGGTACGGAGGTGGTTATGGCGGCGGTTACGGAGGTGGTTACGGAGGTGGTTACGGCGGCGGTTACGGAGGTGGTTACGGAGGTGGTTTCGGAGGTGGTTACGGAGGTCCTGGGTACGGCGGTGGATACAACCCCATTGGCGCGGCTGTAGGCGCTGGAATCGGAGCTGGTATTGGTTCGGCGATTGGTGGATTTGGTCGTTGATTTTAATCTTTATTATTATTTATTATTTTTACAATAAAATTTGGAAATTCTGTCCCTTGTACTATCTTGTTACCAAAATTGCGCAAATGTTCCATTTGCCCCTGAATCGGGGACTGTTTCTGTAGTTTTCTTCTCATCATCAATCAGCCCAATCAACTCGTACAACCTCAAATTATTTTGAGCAGCTATGAATGAAAGAGACCTTAAATGAGCTTAATCATTACCTTCAAAGCATGTTTTTCCAAGCAAATATTCATGGTTAAGCACACCTCAAATGCCACACCAATTATAACACATCTTGTGCTGGGAACGGGAGTTTTGCTTATAAGAAACTATTCCTCTATAAAATTGCTTACGGCTGCAGCTTTCATTTTTCTAGGAATCAAATGAATCTTATCAGCATTTCTATTCGTTAATGACCGTTCAATCCGGCACTCTAGAAATTTCTTGCGGGTATAAATGAAGATTATTTTGCGGAACATATTAATGACCTCCAAGACCTAGAAATCCTTGCAAAGCTGCTCAGTAGGAAATGAAATAAGTCTCTTAAAGATCATTTTAATCAACGGTCTCGTATATCAATAGATTGCAGTTTACTGCAGCGTAGACCAATTGGGATTGAATTAAAGCATGATAAAATTGCTTTTTGTTGAGTTAATGATAATCTCACTTCATGGTGCTACTTAGTCCCTCAAGTTATTCTAAACCGAAAATTCTACTTCTCACGCCTAAGCCCGTAAAATTTTCGTTCTTTACGAATTCAAACACGCAACAACAAAGAACAAAGAATTGCAACACGCTACAAGAAAGTCATTAAACGTAATAAAATACCTAACAATATATTAAATCAATATTTACGGCAAAATTAGCGTGAAATATCGTCACATTGTGTTATCGAATCTGTTTTAGTACAACAAACAGTTTATTTCGTCGAGCTTTCGATGTAAATTGGGTCTTCATCAGGAATTTAAAAGAGTATTTTAACTACCAACGTACACCAAAGGTCCTTTACAAGGGGTGCCTTTGCGTACTGTTGAGCTTCTGAGGGACACATCAAAAATAATTGCTAATTTGAGTTTTGTTTAGAGTCTTCGCTTTGTGTTTCTTTCGCTCAAGATTTGTGGTGATTTTAACTCCTTAAAATTCAAATATGTGGTGCTGTGTCTGTGGAAAACCCATTACATTTTCTAATTTTCTTCAACATTCTGCGCTTTTTTCAACATTTTTTATTTAAGTAAATAAATAAATAAATGAAGAATTCTGGGCAAGAGTGTTAAGAATAAAAGCTTTTTTGGCAAGAAAATGTAAAAAAGATGTCGTTTTGTGGCAAATCAAATTACAGATGTAGAAAAGTAGAAGAGTTTTATTTTATAAATAAATATATGTACACAAAACAGTCAACATGTGATTGGCAGCAGTTGAAAACGTCAGACTCGAGGATGGCAGGGAAATGCTGGTTCTCAACTTCATCGTCTCCAAGACCACGGGTACCCTTCAAGAAGAATAGTGAATATTACATTATGAATTGCAATCAGTTGAATTAATTTCAGGCAAGTGATTAACGAGCATGACGAAATACAGTGACATGCAGTAGAAACGATATTCGTCTTCATGCAATCTTAATCCAGATGGATGACAATGCAATACGTTCGTCCATACACCTACTAATTCCATGTCCGTACATTCCTACATTGTTCACATTTTCCCCCAACGAGGACTCATGCTGCTACATGCCAGATATTATCGATCTGATCGTGCTCAATCGAGCATGCGTGGCGTTGTTTAATTTTACCCTTGTGATTCATCAACGTCCGTAAGTCGAACCACCGAAGTAGCTCGACGAAGAAGAGGCGCTGCTGGCCGAAGCTGTGTTATAAGATGAGCCAAAACCTCCTTGGAAAAGGCCAGTTTGAGCAGCTCCTGAGTTGAGTCCTGAACCGGCGAAGGCTCCAGACCCGGACAATATGCCTGTGCTGCCTGATGAGCCGAAACCGCTATTCAATCCCCCAGATATAGCGCTACCAAGACTACTTGCTCCGGAATTTAGACCTGAGCTGGCTGTAGCTTCTGATGCCGCTAGTGTACCTAATGAGCCAAACCCACTGCTGATTCCCCCAGTTTGAATGCCTCCAAAGCTGCTCGCACCAGAATTAATACCCGAGCTTGCTATAGCTCCTGACCCTGTTGAGATTCCTGTGCTGCCCAGTGAGCCAAACCCACTGCTGATTCCCCCAGATTGAATACCTCCAAAGCTGCTCGCACCAGAATTGATACCCGAGCTTGCTATAGCTCCTGATCCTGTTGAGATTCCTGAACTGCCCAGTGAGCCAAAACCACTGCTGATTCCCCCAGATTGAATGCTTCCAAAGCTGCTCGCACCAGAATTGATACCCAAGCTTGCTATAGCTCCTGACCCTGTTGAGATTCCTGAGCTGCCCAGTGAGCCAAAACCACTGCTGATTCCCCCAGACTGAAGGCTTCCAAAGCTGCCTGCGCCAGAATTGATACCCGAGCTGGCTATAGCCCCTGACCCTGCGCTGCCTAGCGAGCCTAAACTACTGCTGACTCCCCCAGATTGAATGCCTCCAAAGCTTCCTGAGCTGGCTATAGCCCCTGACCCAGTTGAAATGCCTGCGCTGCCTAGTGATCCCAAACTACTGCTGACTCCCCCAGATTGAATGCTTCCAAAGCTGCTCGCACCAGAATTGATACCCGAGCTTGCTATAGCTCCTGATCCTGTTGAGATTCCTGAGCTGCCCAGTGAGCCAAAACCACTGCTGATTCCCCCAGATTGAATGCTTCCAAAGCTGCCTGCGCCAGAATTGATACCCGAGCTGGCTATAGCCCCTGAACTAGCCGAGGAAGATGGGGCAAAAGTACCAAAGCTTCCTGCTGAATTTTGAAAACCTCCAAAATTTGAGCCAGAGCTTCCTGTGACGACCGATCCACCCGATTGGAAACCCTGCGAGCCGGTATTGTATCCTCCAAAGTATCCGCCTCCTGAAGGGTATCCACTGGAAATTCCAGCAACGACCCCTGAGACTCCTTGGCCACCCAAAACTTGTCCTCCTGACTGGTAGCCACCACCGTACACTCCTGACGCAGGCTTGTGGTATAGCGAGCCACCAGATGACGACCCTAACAGTCCACTTTGGGACGATTGAGAACCTACGCTGGACTGAATGAGGCCATATCCTCCTGTCCCACTGGAGACTCCCGCTCCAGCACCGATACAACCACCCAATCCTGTTGAACAGGCTCCTGAGCCACTTAACGCCTGACCTCCCGACGAGCTGGCCCCTGAGAAACTCGCTGCGCCAATGTTACCCCCATAACCATGTCCAGAAGAGTAAGAGCCAATACTCGCTTGCGAATAAGAACCTGATTGTTGAACCCCTCCAATAAACCCTCCACCCAGTCTCTGTTCAATATCTACGACAGGTGATTCGTGCATTTCTGACAATAAGATCGCTTCTGGCAATTCGTGCGTTTCAACCAGTTCTGGTTCTTCTAACTGTTCTGCGGCTTCTGCGCAGACGGAACACCTGGCTTTTCGATTTTTCTTCGTTGACTTGTCGTCCGTCAAAGGTATTCTCACGTCAATTTGGTCCAACAAGTCGGGATGTTCGGTGTCATCGTGATCATCGATGGTGTCTTCAGCGCACAACTTGGTGCCACTCGACCCACTCGTAGGCCCTTGAGATTGAACAAAGGCGCGAGACACGACCACATTCGGGACGTTCACCCCCTTTAGGACGACTCCCCTTTCGAAAGACTTTCCGCTCACGTCTAGCGGCGTCTCGTCCACGTCTTCGTACACAGGTTTCACATTATCAAAACTCGACCCCACTGTCGAACCAGACGAATGAGTCGTACCTAAAGATGAGCCGAAACTCTGCGACTGACTCGCAGCTCCTGACACGGACAGTCCTCCAATGCCGTGTCCTACGCTCTGCGACTGACTGGACGCTATCGACGACGAAGAACTACCATGACCCAGACCGAGCCCACCAGCAACTGATTGCGACTGAGCAAAGCTGGAACTTGCTGAGCCACTTCCATGATGATGATGGCTGTGTCCGAATCTGAAAACGAAAAATTCAAACAATCACTCGCGGTGTCCACTTCTCCGCATCGTACGATCAAAATGTGTATAGCGTAATTACTCAAAAATAATTAGACGAGTTAATGATACTCACAATGGTCCAACTATCGGGCTAACTGCAACAAAAAATGAACACTATATAAATACCTCAGTTTTCATCGGCCAAAGTTTAACTATCAAATCAAATAAAATATCACCCGCGTTCTCTCACACTTGATCTCAGAATGAATCAATAGGCTCGATAATTAGACACTGATTCGACCCCAGTAATGGATTTTCAATAAGCATTGATTAGTCGAATCGGATCAAATTGATACTAAGTTCTAGAGTAATTATTGTGCCAATCTTTACGAGTATAACCAGGGTTTTTTCTTATTTTTTGACATTTCTGGATAAAATATTGTTCTTAATTTCATTACTTACCGTAATCTAAAAATTCTGTAATAAAATTCTTCAAAATTGTTGATGAATCAAAACTTTTGCCGTCAAATTGCTGATATGTGGAGAAAAGTTTGACGTTTTTGCTCAGTGGAAAATTATTGTAATTTTTCTAAAACTGTATGTATCTCAAGAGTTATTCTGCCGATAAGATTCTACTACCGCTCAAATTGAAGGGAATTTCATCTTCTTTAAAAATTATTTGAGTGAGAAATAACGTCAGAATGATATTTTTACGAGTTATTTGCAAGAAAGTAAAACCAGAGCAAATATTTTGTGGAATTTTGACTACAAATCGTGGATTTTCAAGTTTTTTAGGATTGAATTCGTAATTTTCTGGGTTTTTCACTGTGCTCCATTTAGATAAATTTTAAGAGTCAAAATAAATAAATATGATATCAAAAAGAGAAAATTTTGTGGATTTAATGCATTTTTGGGTGAACAAATTAATACATCTGACTGAATTAACCATTTTTCCGATGATACATTTTTTAAAATTTATTTGCGATCATGTTTTTATTCAATAATAAATTGTTTAAAGATGTACTATAACCCAAAAAAACATAATTTATGAAAAATTATTATAAAATTGAGACATGGTGACTCCCGTAAATCGATGTTTTCTCGTTGATCGTGTGATTAGTGATGAAAAATCGTTTTATTATAACGTTTTCATCATTCAATATTTATCAATATTTGGAATATGGCCGATGCTTTCTTCACTCACCCGGAATTGCGGCGGAGGATGATAATAGGAAGGCGCACAAAAACACCATCACCGATCGCGGAAACGAAATCATTTCGAAACTCATTGGAAAAATTTTGTATTTCGCTTCGAACGATTGCCCTCTTTTCAAAACAAGTGGCCGTTAATGACTAACACGGCAGGATCGTCGTCTTCAATATATAGTCGACGGGGAAAATAGAAGACGAAGACCTCCCCACTGTTAACGGCTGATTTCGAGAAAACGATTATCCACCGCGACAAAATAACTTCAAAGATAACGACCCGGTTGCACCTTCGATGACGTCCGACTTGCTCCAAATTCATGGATGATTATGAAGGAGAATAGTGTAAGAAAACGTGCTAATGCTCGTTAAAAAATCAAACCTTCAAGTTCAAAAACAATCCAAGCTATTAATTATCATTACGAACATTCTTATCGGCTTTGTGCTTCTGCGATTTTCTCATTTAACGAAGGTAAAGTTTTTATTTTGTTCGTATAAAATGGACGATTGCGGGCGATTCATTCATTTAAGCCCGCCAATACGACTACTATGGAAAAGTACTGACAATCGTTGAAAAAAATTATTCCACTACAAGTTAATTGAACAAAACAAATTACGATTGCGTTGACGAACGATGTTTGTTTACAAGTTCAACTTTATCGAACTGCGTAAAATCCTTAATATTACGAGTGGCTGGGAAAGCGAAGAGCCAAAAAAGCTATCAAGGATTCTTCAGTTACTCAAAAGTGAATTTAATGCAGACGAAAAGATGAAAAAATCGAAGCGTTCTGAAAGGTCGATTAGTAGAAATATCTCGTCAATATCATGAATTTATTCAAGGTAGGACAGGTAGGTTACTTCTTTGAAAAAATAAATAGTATAGCTGTAGGGATGTAAAATTCCGATAAAATAATAATAATAATGATAAAAATTAAAAATCATAAAATGGGGGAATTCGACGTAGAAAAAAACCTTCAATAAAATGATTAGTTGAATCATAAAACTTTTCCTGCCTCCATTTTTCTGGTTATCTGATAGTCACGGAATCCCCCTCCCTTCTTACCTTCTTACCCTTCATTCTCATAGCAATGAGAAGCAGAATTCGAAACAAACTAGCAGTGAGGAACACCAAGATCACGTTATGAAGCAGAAGAGAGCAGCAGCCGAGGCAGCAAAGGACAGCCGGTCTCAGCCAATTTATGGCTAATACACGAGGACCAAGGCCGTGTAAGAGTACAAATACTTTTGAACCCTGATGTACGGCGCAAAAGTGTGGCCCAAAGCCTTGAACTTGAAATGTCATCGGATATAAATGCTGACAGTACAAACTATGGCGGCTATAAGACTATAGGTGCTTCTGTTGGCGGGAGTGATACCAATACACCTGCTGGCGGGTGAGAGACAGAGGATCCAAGACTGGAACATACGCTCAGCCAGTGGCAGGAAATCTGGTCAGCGGAAACAAGAGGGGTGTGGACAGTGTCCAATGTGTTCCTCACCCCAATTCAAGGAAATTAGTCAAATTCATTAGGGAGAGCACACCCCGCGGGTTATGCCCCCCCCCCCCCTCCTGCTGCAAGCAGCAAGGAGACTGCAAGAAAGGCAGGAGTGAGTGTCCCTTTGTTCAGTAGGGATTAGATAGAGAGTAGCTATTGCTCCCCCCAAATCGTGCGTTCTAGCTTGCATTACCTAAGCAGAGTGGTAGCCGAGTATCCCAACTCAAATCCAAGAGCCGATCTGTATTGGTGCTAGCGAATGTATGCAGCCTCCTCTTTTTTGCCACCATCATAGGGACAAAGTGGACAGCCGGGCTTCTAGTCAACGTACACCCTGGCTAGAGAGGCTACATGGACATTGTGGATTCCCCATGCTGCCTGCGCAATGTCTGTGCCACTCTCCTCACTTACATGAAAGTGGCACACTAGTTCAGACAGAGCGGATTGCGGAGGTAGAAATTACCACCCCACACTCCTGAAGCGTTCTTGACCAGGATGCTGGGGAGAACGATACTAAATGAAATGCCACAGCATGGTACATTCATAATATCCTGCAAGGCATGCTCAACAAGGAAAGCGCTTGGCAGCGAGAACCGAAACCACTTGGGAAGTAATGTGCCAAACAGTTCACCTAAAACTTGGATGGGTGTCAAGCAGGCCGGCCATATCTTGCTCTGGCTGTAGCTTGAACCCAGGTTGAGGTTGACACGATTCCACCTATGCCGTGCCCCAGACCTACGCTGTGAGACAGGCTGGCAGCGATGGAGCTGGAGACACCATTCAGTCCAAGATGAACACCCGAACTGGCTGCATGAGCGAAATGGTCACTACGAGTTCCGTTCCTCCCATTGCAGGACTCCTGATCACATCCATGAAGACTAGACGGTAATTGGACGTAAACCTCCACGCTGAATCAGCTGTTCACTTTACTTTTCTCAGCAAACATTTACAGTTTAATATGTAAAACATATACGTTTGCGATTTGTCAGATTATTAAATTAATTTTTCTATTGCAAAATTACAACAGTCCCAACCGAATGTGTTGCTACTCCTTCAACAAACGGGGAACACGAACCCGCAATGGTTGTTTGTATTGCAAACACGGCCTAGTATCGAAGCAGCCGTTTATCGAATCGCACTGAAAATCTTAAAATTGATAAATATCTACGATTTGAAGGGAGTCAGGTGACTACCTAGTCAAGCCATTTGACATATATATACGGATTTTAACTCATC
Organism: Cyrtorhinus lividipennis; assembly: GCA_019603395.1. Taxonomy (NCBI): domain Eukaryota; kingdom Metazoa; phylum Arthropoda; class Insecta; order Hemiptera; family Miridae; genus Cyrtorhinus; species Cyrtorhinus lividipennis. The sequence goes on along the minus strand of CM034003.1, from coordinate 6,480,696 downwards.
TTACCTCCAACTTTAGCAAAACTGCCAGAAGAAGACACGATTCCACCTATGCCGTGCCCCAGACCTACGCTGTGAGACAGGCTGGCAGCGATGGAGCTGGAGACACCATTCAGTCCAAGATGAACACCCGAACTGGCTGCAGCAGCGGATCCACCATTGATGGACGAGCTTACAGCAGCGTTCAGGAAAGACCCACCAATTGGACTCAGGTGAATACTAAAAGAACATATTGTGTAGAAAGAAGTTAAATGGATCTAACTGATGGAAAGTGGTTTTAACACACTCAATGCAATTCGTGGATCAAAAAACTTAAGGTGTGCATAACCATTTTACAAGCCCTTCAAAATGGAGGACAAGGTGACCAAGATCAACTGAATGTGTTGAATAATGTATGGGGTAGTGTCTATGCTACCCCCATACCTGGCTTAATAGGCAAGCACATTTGACAAGAGAATTTTACCATGGGAGAAAAACTTTTTCTTCCATGATTTTACATACTGCTTAGCCACAAAATACTGCTAATTACCCCAACCTCTCATTTGCCCACCTCAGCCCTGCTTCTTGCCTATTGCGTCCAGTAGTACACCCGAGGCTCCTGCCTGTGCAACCTAATTCCCAAAGTCACCTTTAGTAGTAGGCTTGACAACCATGTCCTCAGTTAAAAGCGCTTCCCTACAGCACCAGATATATTAAAACCAGGCGGACGCTTCCTCCAACAATTCACGGGGAATGTTAATCCACACCATATTTAAAATTATGCAACTATTAAAATGAACTTACATCGGTCCTGCTTCATGGCCTGAAACAAATAAACAGACATTTTAAAGAAATTTCAAAAATTAATGTATCTTTGTAATCTTATCATATCCATTTATTTCAGTCCAATTTTAGTTACTTATCCATTCAGAAAAGTCCTCGACATATTTTCTAGTCAAAGTTAGCCATGATTTGAGGAACTTATTCAGAACAAAATGAAATTGTACATTTTTGGACCAATTTTACTAAAATTAAAAAAAAAAGTCAATCAAATATTGTCCACAATTCTCCGTCACAAAAGATCAATGTCCAAATTGGTTTGTTTGTAGGGGTAAAAAAAGGTTATTTGACCCAACTTTAGTCGACCATCTGGCGTAATTTCATTAACTTCCCGCAAATCAATCAGACACTTTTTAAAAAGTTGACATTTTTTTTAATTTTATATTTGAATATTTTTAGATATAAAAAAGGTAATAATAAAAAACTGCCACGGAAATTGCCCTTTTGGTGTGTTTTTACTCTTTAATAATACCTTTTAGGTTTTCAAGCACTTTCATTTCTTTTCCAAACGTACTTACGGTATGGTCTGGCTGAAGCAGCAGCAATGAGTCCGACTAAGAGCAAATACATGTTCTCTCTACGAACTGTTCGGCTGAAATAAATGGGCCGTTGTGAATACTCAATCCGAATTACCGCTACTTTTATATGAATCGTTGTCAGCGCTCGATCTTACGACAGGGTCGCGAAGGGTTTGATTAGAATCTTGACGAAAAATTACAAACAACTCTTGGATGCGCTCGTATGAAATGAATAAATCCTAACTTGAATGCGAGGGCAGAGTGAAGTTGTCGGCAAACGCAGACCAAATAGCCTAGCTTTACAAATGAAATTAATACGTAATCTAGAATGTAATTGATTTAAAAAAATGCATTCCATGTACTGTAGGAAATTAAGATTATTGCCTATACGGTCCAGAAATGAATGTGACTGGACCTAGTTCACATTTCCAACAATTCAGTCACATCTCAAATTTCGAAGCCCTTATCTTCGAGATAAACACTCTACTGATGTCTCGAAGATACGAGCTCTCCTCTAGGAAAAAAAACATTTTGGAGATTTTCAGAATAATCTGAAAATGCAGCAGTAACAAGATCCAAACGCTCCAGAGATTATATTGACTTGTAAGGAACCACCTTATCTATTTGGATAAGTCCTCATTTTTGGAATAATGATCATTATAATCACCAAGTAACGCCGATCTTTTATGAAAACTATCGCACATAATCACACACACATTCCTCGTAGCCAAATATTTCTTCCACAAGGTTATGTACCTCCTTAATATTAGCAGCCGCCCGGAGACAGATTGACTGATTGCCTTTAGTCATCATCATTACTCGTCCGGGTCAATTTTATCGTCTAAATCCTGTTTCAACGCTACAAAAATATGCATAATGCGTAAAATAAGAGTTTAGTTGTTTCACTTCTTCAAGTTGAGTCTATATTAAGTAATGAAATTAAAGTAAGTCATCCAGGTCAAGGCAACATTGTTCTAATTAATTAATTAATTAATCAGTTTAGAGAAATTTCCATTGCGATGAGGTATCTAAATAGCTGTAAATGAGGTAATAGTTGTAATGTGACCTTCTTCATATGTAGAATATAACAGGAAGGCGGAGATTACTGTGTGAATTATCATAATTGTATTCCTATTCAAATCTTCGACGTATATCTTTGGCCGTGAAGGGAGAGGGGAGGAAAAATGTCGATTTTTGAGATGTTTTTTCAGGAATGTGCTTTCGGAATTGTGTAAGAATAGTGTTTTGGAATTTTTGATTGGCCTGGGTAGGGGAAGGCGTAGACAAGGACGTCAACTTAGTAAAGATGAGGCTTATGGTGATGTTTACGGCTTTTTAACCGGGTTGAACCGATTCTCCTCAGTTCCAGGACCCGAGTTACAAGAAAAAGGAAGAACTTCACGTTATTATAGTTTTTCTCTCATTATACAGTAGGTGATTGGTTCATCTAGAGCTTAACTGACGGCACACATCGAGTTTGCTCATTTGATTCATTCCGATTTATTTTCTTTCCCTTTGTTTCCTCGTTTGTCCATTCGTCAAAAAGGCTTTACCTCGCACATAATACTAACATTATCAAGATTCCATCGCCTGACAAGCCTGGAATTGGAAAAGAACTTCGAACGCCAGGCATGCAATATATGAAATCCCTAAAACTTGTGTAAAACCTAAGTACGTGTTCATTTGTTTCATACACCCACTCTTGTTTGGAATTAGCAACCACGATCAAACTAGCCGTTATTTTCAATTTTTCTTCCAATTTTGAATATTTTCTCGAGAAGATCGTCTTTAGGCTACCCTGGAACAGTAGAAGATCACTATCTGAAACGTTTGCCTTTCAGCGCCCGTCAACATACAACTAATGGATGGTGATTGTCCGCATGATGTGTGACATCACATGAAAGCGCGTGACGTGAGGACAGTTTTGTTTGCACTGTTATTGTCACGTCGTCCAGAGCAGTTGACCTCTGCACAAAATGAAAGGCCACAGCTATGATTCACGCCATTATCGCGGGCTTTGTAAGAATCGACCAAATAAAAGGAAACGAGATTGCGAACAAGGAACACAAATAGAAACGTTGCTAATCACAACGTCGTTATAACGGCCGGATGTAACGCTTCACATTAAAGTTCCCCGGAGTTCTTCTTTTAGGTTTATCGAGCGGAGCGTGAACGGCGGAGCGGGGGATTTCCGAGGTGCCCGCCGCCGCCCGGCGCAAGAGTACGTCCGGCGAACTCCGGCGGGTCTTCCCGTGGACGTAGTTAATTACCGTCTGCGGGTATTGGACGTGAGTTATTCTGGCGAGAGGGAAGTAACCGTTCACGAACGCTTGTTGGGAAATATTAGGGATGAATACTCATAGGTGAGTACTCGATATCACTACATTGTACACAAAAACTAATTTAGCTTTAGTGTGCATGACTCAGTGTATTTGTGACTATTAATAAATTAGGATTTTTTCAGCAAGAGAAGATCTATCCACGTCTGTTTGAGAAGAGGGAGGAGGGGGTTCACGAAAAACGAATGTTTGTTTTCCCGCCTTTGGATTTCCTCAAATTGTGCCTCATGGGTTAGGTAACATATTTTTGAAATTTAAAGGTATTGACCGAGAGCGTATGCAGGCAGTACCATTTTGGTTTATTATTCTTATTATTCATTCATTCTTCATTTGGTTCATTAATGAACTCATGTTTTTATACCAGAAATTGACCTCTCCAATAAGCCCAAATTTGACAGTTTGCGTTATAATATTTAAAAAACAAAACAAAATGTTCTATTTTCAATTTTAATTTTTGGTCAGGTCCTCTTTTTGGCTCTAGTTGGTCCTGAAGTTCAAATCAAATCAAATCAAAAATATTTTATTGTATTAACCGTCAGGTATTACAATGTTTGTGGAGTTGGCATAAGAATAAGAAGCATAATTGACACGGATAATCAATAAAGAAAAAACTCATTCAGGAACAGCACCCTTAGCTTAATGCACCGAAATGCGTAATAAAAAAACTTCTTTACTTCAGTTAGGGTTGATAGATCACCAATAATGCCGTAAAAACGGCCCAAAGACAATTCATCCACCTCGTAAAAACTAATTCTTTCTCCCCGCATGATTGGACATTCACAGAAGAAGTGCTCCATTGTGTCTGGGTGGTGCAGGTTGCATAAGGGGCAGTCATTTTCCTTACAAAAACGAACGGACAGTCCTGGGACACTTAGGCGACAGAATTTCTCTCCGCCCAACCTCACCTGCGCCATAAGACGTTTGACCTGCAGCCCCACGTCCATCTGCAAGTAGGGTGCACTCCGGTCACCAGTAGGCTGGACGAATCTGATGTGTCGGTTGAAGCAGGATGTCCGCACTCTCTCCTCGTCCGACATTTTCACGGAGCATTTCATCGCTTTGAGTATCGCTGGCCTCTGATTTCTGAAGTTCACGACGTCCTGATTTTCCCATATGTCAGAGAGCCCATTGTCATTGAACCACTTGGACAATTGAGAAGCCCAGTTATATCTTATGTCAGGCTTATCTGAGTGGAGCGAAAGTAAGCGCCGAAAGCAAATCTTGGGTAGCCTGTCAGGGTTCATTTCAACCATTTTCAACCACCAACCGGTTGCTGCCTTGAAAATTTGACTCTTGGAGTGGCTCAGGTTACATTCCGATCTGATGGCGTAATCTGGAGTGTTCTTAGAGAGGAACAAAAAACTCTTGAACGTTCTTACTTGAACTCGTTCCAGCTCCTCGCAATGATTGAGCCCCCACGCCTCAACTGCATAGAGTACCGTGGACAAAATCAGGGCTTGAGCAATTTTTGTCCAAGACTCAAGTGATCCACCTTTTCCTTTGTGAAGCAGCTGTAGCACAGATCTAATTGCAGCTTCTCCCTTTTTAACGGCCTGGCTGGCGTTCATCCCAAAGAGCCCTGATGAGGAGAATGTAACCCCTAGGTACTTAACGGAGTTAACAATCTTCAGCTCATTCTCTCCGCAGAAAAACCTATACCCTTTCGACAGCCTGCCTCCCCGGCGGAATATCACGACATTGGATTTTGCATGGTTTACATTGAGGCTATTGCACTTGCAGTACTCGTTGAGGGCATCCAAGATCTTTGTAAGTTCCCCGTAACTGAAAGTCAGAAGGCACAGGTCATCCGCGTAAGATATTGAGACGACGTCGGTTGCACCTTCTATATTCAGTCCTCGAAGGCCTCTTTTGATTAAAAAGGATTCGAGGTCACTGCAATATAAGGCAAAGATAAGCGGAGAGAGAACATCGCCCTGAAGAACCCCCGCTCCCACTCTGTACGGTTTGGACTCCTGATTGTTGTTTTCAACCGTAAATGTCGCACTTTCATACATCGACTTCAAAAGATTGATGAAACGGGAGCTGATGTTCAAACTATATAGTTTCGCCCATAATTTCTGATGATCCAGGCTATCAAACGCTCGGTGAAAGTCAATAAATGCGACAAATGCTTTGCGGCCGGGGAGCCTAGTGTTGATGGTTATTGCGCTAGACAAAACAAAAATGCCATCCACGCAGCCTCGGCCCGCACGGAAGCCATTTTGACTCTCCGGCAGAAGGTCCTCCTTATCGACGAATCGTTGAAGTCTTCGTAAGAGAATCTGATTGAATACTTTCAGGAGAGTGTTCAACAGGGATATCCCTCGATAGTTTGCTGGCAGAGAGGGGTCACCCTTCTTAAACAATAGGAATGATCTAAATTTAGTCAGGTTTTTGGGGGTAACGCCAGACATCATTATGTGGTTGAAAAGGTCCTTTGTGTGCATCATCCAATTAGGGGGTAGATTTTTGTAAAACTCATACTGAATTCCATCTACACCCGCTGCCTTACCATTCTTAAAGGAGTTTACAGATTCCAACACTTCTTCCATGGTAATTTCGCCATCCAGCAGTTCGTCGAAGGTCCCCGAGAAATCGCTGCTACTGCACATCGCCAGATCACTCCCTGCGTCCGGGTAGAGCGTGGAGTAGAACTCCTCAACGCGGCTCATCTCCAGGATGCTTCCTTGATATGGTTTCTTCCTCAGCTGCTTGACTGCTTTCCAGAAATCCTTGGCATTTCTGCTGTCGGCAAAAGCCGATCTGAGAATGTCATGATGCTCTCTTTGTTTCCGCTTGATCAGCAATTTGTACTCTTTTTTTACTGACAAGTACGATTGTCGAGTATACGTGCGAAGACTGAGCGTTTCATTTGTCTATAGGCCACCCTCATGTTGTACCGAGCACTTCTACATTCAGCATCAAACCATACGTGACCGCCTCGTCTTTCAATGGATATTCTGCCTTTTTTCACCATCTGACAGTCCCTTCCTGTCCGCCAGATCTCCGACGCTAATGTCTGATACATGATGTCCGAGTCCCCCAGAGTCTCATAGGCTGGCTGTATAGCCCCCATAGATTCACTGAATTTCTTCGCTACTCTTGAATTCCAGCACAATTTTTCTTTCCCTTCCTCTGAAGGCCAAGACGCATCATGTGATGACCGCGGCGTAGAACTCTTCAAGCTCAGTAAGCACACCAAATGATCAGATGAGGAACCGATGTCACATACTTGAAAGTCAAGAACCTCCGCCAAAAGATTTATATCAAGCCAGATTTGGTCTGGAGTGCTCTCGCCCAGATGGGATATAAACGTGTAGCTACCTTGAGTGTCGCCACACGACCTGCCGTTTGCAACAACCATCCCATTGTCTTCCATAAATGTCAGGACTCTTTTTCCGTTTTTATTTAGAACACCATCTAGCGATTTCCTTGTTTCCAAAAGCCCGCTCCCTTCAAAAATCTCGGGAAAGGCCTGATTTTTGGCTCCGATCCGGGAATTCCAATCGCCCCCAAAAACAAACCTGGCCTTGGGATGAGCCGGGCGAATCTCATCAAAGCGTGTCTCAAGTAGGTTTGCCATTTCGGTGGTGAGACCTCCATTCAAATACACACAGCATAAAATGATATCTTCACAGACTCCCCGTAGTACCAGCCAGATCCATTGTTGCGAAGACTCTAAAACCTCAAAATCAATATTCTCTTTTAAAAAAATAACGATACCACCACTATGCCTGCCGACATCAGCCGATCTGCAAGCGTGTTGTTGTATTATTCGATAGCCTTCCATTTGGAAAACCGCATCATGTGGTAGCCAGGTTTCAATTACGCAAATAACATCCACCTGGGCTTGAACAAAGAAACTATAATCAACTGTAAAATTAAAAAAACCTTGGCTGTTCCAGAATGCCAACAAAAATTTGTTCACCTGACGGTTTATGAAAAATTTCCCTGCTTCCCCTTGGATGCAGAGGGTTGTTTAGTTGGACGCTCTCTGTCGGCAGGGGATGAAGGAGGTCTTTTTAGGCGGTCAATCACGGGGCTGTTCTTCTTCTTTTGGTTTTGAGCCCACCATTGTTTCCGCTTCTCCCTTATCTCTCTTGGTAGGTCCTCCTTCACGTAGACTCTGGAAGAGGCGGCTATCTGCGATCTGGCGCTGAAGATCTTTTTCTTGAAGAAAAGTGATTTGAACTCTAACATGAGAGGTCTATTCGACCCCTCTTTAAATTTTCCTAGCCGGTAACAGTCTTCAATCTCTTCGATCCTGCACGAAATTTGCATCTGCGTCGAAATGAAGTCCATCACCAGCTCCAGGTCTTCCTCCATCTTAGCATTATCGTCCCTGAGGCCGAACCATAATAAGTTTCTTTTGCTGACTATTCTTTCAAGGTTCACTTGACGAGATGACTGGGATTCAACTTTTTCCTCCACCTTTTCAACTTTACCGCTAAGGGTCTTCAGGTTTTCCGACAACTCTCGGAAATTTGAGTCCAAACCGTCCAGTTTCCGGATCATCTTGTCCAGCTTATCCTGGGTCGGATCGTCTGTGCTTTTTCCCTTACTTGACATAATAAAATTGCGGGATCCGTCGGCCTCCTTTTAACTCTCTCGAACACGGACCCGATGTGAAGCGTGTCACTGCTCAAGGCCAACTCCCACCTACTAAATTTTTCATTATCTACAAAATCAAAGTAGAGAAAAATTTTTTTTTTTTTTTAAATCAAAATGCACTGGTAATTTTTAAATTTTGAGTGCGTGGGACCGCCGATGTAGCGACTGAAAAATAGCTACATTTTGGCATTTGGGCAAAGACGAGAGTGGGTAATCTAGTTGAAAACTTCTAATCAAGCAAAAATTTGAGGAGGGAAAGATCAAATGGGAATGATCTACACAAGCCATAAAACACCGTAAACGCAAAACCAAGCATTTCTCTCTCAGGAAGTATCATCATTTTTTTTCACACCTACAGAGCAGAGAGATAAGTGAAAATTATTTCTACAGAAACATGTTCGTCAAAAAGGCCTTCAAGGGGTGAAAACAGCTGACAGCGAGAAATATTTTTGTTTAAAATTCGACATTGGTGCTTTCATCTTTGATAATTCTACGATTAAAGGAACTTACTGAAGTTCAATTGTGATTATGTGAAGCCTCCTGTCCGAAGATATAGTGAATACATGTAGTACGTGTTATCAGGTAGTACTCCGCCACAAGTTTCAAAGAAGAAAAATTCTTGTTGATTTGGGTGACCTCCACAGCTGATGGAGTCACCTAGCAGCGTCATGTTGTGAGCAGCCTTCAGTTATTTAAAGATACGGAATGCTCATAGGGAGGGTCGGGATAGTATATCTTCAGACAGGAGGCTTCACATAATCACAATTTAACTTCAGTAAGTTCCTTTAATCGTAGAATTATGTTTCAGCCATCCTGTCCTCGATATAGTGAATACATGTAGATGTTTAAATAAGTTCATGAGCATTCCAAATCAAGTCTGAAAGTACACAAAGAACAGCTAGAGTCCATACCAAAGAAGCAATCATTTCAAAGTAACAGTATTCGAACACACATGTTCGAACTTCAGGAGCAAGAAGCATTCCCGAGAAATACGAACTCTGCCATGCTGGCCGGTTTGCACTACGGGCAATTATAAAATTTGGCCAATGTGGCTGTCATTAGAGATCATCCAGCCGATTATAGAATATTGTGCAATGGAAACACGGTTTCTGGCCGCAGCTGAAGACTGAAAGCCAGTCCCAAGGACTGTTTGGGAACCGAACTGAATGCGCGGTTGTGCATATGAAGGTTTTGCCGCAATCGAGAGGCGCATGTTGTTTCTCCAACCTTGGTAGTGGTCAACTAAGGTTGGCACTCACGGATCTGGATATGTAGGGTTAAATATAATATTCAGGCATGGTCACCCTTGTGCAGGATGCGGTTTTTAGTCTGCGTAGTTGACACTACAATTTTCATCCCTGAGGATGCCTGGGATTTTTAGAGAGAGAATAGTTTGGATTCTCTGTCGTGAAACGGGCAAGAAGTACTGCTAGTCTTCTAAAAATAAATTTGAGAGCAGCCTGTTTTTGAGCGAAACCTGTAAGGGAAAAACTTATTAGAGGTCCCAAGTACAGTCGTACAGGAAACTGGCCGGCCGTGAATTTGGCCCAAATTCGAAAAAAAAAGTCAAGATTGACTCTCTAGACTAGATGTGAGTGTTCCTCTCTTCCAGAAGGAAACTGACACCCGCGCCTTGCGTATCAAGTTCAATACCCAATTGACGGTGTAACTCTATGCATGAACCATTGCAGAGAAGGTCCTGTTTAGTCAAAACGGATTGAAACTCTAGGTAATAGAGATGGAGGCGAAATAGCAGGGATGTTAGTGGGCAAACGATACAACTGAAGTATGTACTGAAGTGTGTGGTGTCGTATTTCTCAAGGCCCTGTTCTGGTAGATAATTCCATCGTGAAACAATCGTTTATAAAGTATTTACAATAATTCTCTGGTAAAATGTTTGTTTTCAGGCTCTCCCGATATGTCCGCAACCTACCCTAGGCTGCACGCATTAGGCTGGTCAATAAGAGTAGAGTCCGCATTGCACACTTGGACCTTAGTATCGGACACTTCCTGCTGAGAAATGTCGTTCTTTACAAAATCATTAGGAAATAAGAGAGTTGGAGAACGAAAAGAGCAAGAATCCAGCATGGATTTGATTTGCTGAAAAATCCAATGATTTAGAGCATAATCAATTTATAACCTTAACAATTGATGAAGCCTCCCAATCTCTTTTTTCCATCGCGAATTTTTTTGCAAGCTTCCTCGACACCTGAGGATCGGTACCATTTCCTCAATTCGCCTGTAAGTAAATCTAGACTGTAAGAGAAGAAGGATCATAGAAGAAATTCAAATAATTATAAATTATAGGATGGTATGGACCGCCTAGCGAGTAGGACGTCTGGGGGGAGTACCGAGCCGAGCGGCTTCGGCCATTTCCGGCCCTCCTCGGCCCAACATCACACACCATCCCAATTCTTCCCCTTTGGCGCTCGTTTCAAAAAAGCGTGCTCCCTCGTTCAATGTCAACAATTCTCTCTTTATCGGGGATATTGCTTTGAAACTATTTCCGACCCATATCTTCTGATCAAATGCTGTCTCTGGTAGAATAGGAACTTACTACCTACTAGCCTAAAAAAATTATTAGGAAAATGTGTTTCAGCAAACAAGCTAAAATTGGCTCACACAAATTTTGAACATATTTGTAACTTACCCAAAACACGTTTCCAGCAGTTTACATTAGTTTAAAAAAGAAGTATGTACCTATAAGCTCATTTGTAAAATTTGTATTATTGTTTATATCTGTAGTTTCACCTATTTTCAGACTCTACCCTTATAGGGCCTAAGACTGGTATCATGATGGAACTCTTTTTGTAATGCAGGGCACTGGCTTAGATTTTTTAGTATCTCTTTCAATTCCAGTTTTCCAACTGAAAAAATCAGCGTGGTTGTCAAAATTCAATTCCTTGTTGGATACACGTACGCCATGAGCGCCAGATATGTGCTTAATGAGATCACCACGACAGGTCACTACGGAACTACACATATTTCAATTCAATGAAACAGAAGTGTGCTGTTTCTAGCATCCTCGACTGCTTTGCCGGTGACTTAGTTGCAGTTCTTGCACTTAGGCATCACAGGAACGGAATAATAACGAATAACTAAATTAAATGGAATAGTAAACACGGAATAGTTAATGAATAAACTAAAATACTCGAAGCGAACGTGAATGGTGACGTTGTGAAGAAATTATAAGTTTGTTCATCTATGTTGTGAAGATTCAAGATAAGGGAGAGATGATATGGAGAGGTTGGGCCGAGGAGGGCCGGAAATGGCCGAGGCCGCTCGGCTCGGTACTCCCCCCAGACGCTCCTCCTAGCGAGGTTAGTAAATACGGCATATGTTTTCGCGGAGACCTGATGGTTGTTGCACTCACTTTTTCCAAACAGTGTAGCTTTTTCCTCAAGGACAAGGCTTACACCGAAAGTTGAGCAAATGCTGCAAGAAACAACAGGTGGAAGAAAAACGCAAACGTAAATTTACCATGTAGTGTAGCGCACAAAAAACACAACTGAAGGCTGCTCACAACATGACGCTGCTAGGTGACTCCATCAGCTGTGGAGGTCACCCAAATCAACAAGAATTTTTCTTCTTTGAAGCTTGTGGCGGAGTACTACCTAATAACACGTACTACTTGTATTCACTATATCGAGGACAGGATGGCTGAAACATAATAAACGTATTTTGAAGAATTGGAAGTGGTTTGTACACTTTTTTGGTCATTAGGAGCTGTCATATGACATCACTCCTGAGAGATAAAGGATATGAGTAGGCAAAACAGCAACACATCATTTTCAAATTGTAATTTTCTATGTATGGTGTATTATTGATATAATTGTGTAAATTAATTGTTTTCAAGTTTCTAGCTATAGATACTAGAAATTCTGGTTTTTACAAAGTAGGCATATGAGAACGTACCTAGTTATTGAGTACCAATAAAAGCTGATTTTTTTTCACAGTTACCTATGGGAATGGTTTGGGTTGACAGAAGAAATAACAAAATATTATTTTTTTATTATGGAAATGGTCAGATACTTCTGCCATGCAAAACGCAACGGGAAACTAAGGTTGTTAGGTTGGTAGACATGTTGGTGGAGAGGGAAGGAATGAGGAGCATAGCAAAGAAGAGGAGTTGGCAGTCACTGCGGTCAGTTTGAGTTTGGCGCATGGCAAGGAGAGTATGTACTTGGGTATATTGCGTCTACCTCATAAGTCTTGGCGAAATTGGTGAGCTGTTGTATCTATTCTGTTGGATTGCTGGTATACAAGTGTCCCATATTGTCTCCTTGTTTGGGCGTTACACTCTTACTTGGCATTACTCACATCTATTGGGTCTAATCTAAGCGATCCTGTAGCATGATTACTTACTCAATTATGGAGGTTACTTAACTGACTGCATATTAGTTACTGACAAATAAAGGCTGTGTGAAACATTCAGATCCCCTTCTTCCTCTTGTTAGCTCCTACTAATTGTGGACTGTTTGTACCTCTGACCCAGACAGGCCCTGTGAAACAGTCAGATATGACTTCATGTCAACTCGTTCTAATTGTGGACTGGTTGTACCTCCAACCCAGATAGGCTCTGTGAAACAGTCAGATGTGGCCTCTTGTTAACTCATACAAATTCTGGACGTGCTGTTGTCTCCTTTGGCAGCAGACGAGTTTGAAAGGTTGTAAAGTACAAAGAGGGGACAGGATGAGTTACCTGTTATTTACATGCTTCAGACGAAATTATTGAAACACAGAATGTGTTTTACTGACGCTTTTCACGCAATTTTGCTACTTTCCTCCCACTAAATCAGAACCTTATATAATTACCGCGTCACGTGCTTAAGTAAATCACTTTACCAATGAACACACACAACTAACAACAAAGTGACCACGGAACAATATAACACATTTAACGCTGTCTTATCACTGATATGATAGCAAGGCATTCTTCTTCACAAGTCAACCCCTAGCCAAAGCAGGGAAGAGGGACCTCTCTCCAAAGCTTCTGGCTAGGGATCGGACATCGAAGCCACAACATCGATGTTGACGTCGATGCCAACATCGCGAGCAAAACATCGATGTCGTTTAACATCGTTGACATAAACATCGATGTTTTACGGCATCGATGTTTTTAACGGCTAAACATCGATGTTAACATCGATGTAGTGTGCCAATTTATTCTTGTTTCTCAAAATTTGCTCAGCTTGATTTCATGTTTTAAATGTAACAAAAAGATAATGCTAATGCACATTGTAGATACTGCTTATATGGCTTATATCCATGCCATTCGACTCCTTCACAAAAAAGCCCCACCACTCACTTTTAGGAGGCATCCTCCAAACACCAAAACCGGGCACTATTATAAAATAATGGACGTCAAGCGTAAACAAACTACTACTCGGTTAAAAGTGAAGCAACAGTGTTACCAATATCAGTTATTTAAAATTGATAACTTCAATATTCTTCTTCATATTCTGATCGAAGCTGTTGATGTTCAACACAGCAAAATGTAGGTACATTAATGAAATGGGCGAGTTTTACTTGCTGGGGAAATTAATCCTGAGAATTGATATTTTAATAATATATTAGTAAATAATATCATTTTATAAACGCAAAAAATCGTTTAAATTTCTTCCAGATCGTCATTAAATTATCAAGAAATCAACATCGATGTTACTCGGCAGAAACATTGATGTATCAAAAACATCGGTAGGTCACCATCGATGATCAATAAACATCGATGTTGAACATCGAACATCGGATATAAAAAATGTTTCGAAAACATCGGACATCGATGTCCGATCCCTACTTCTGGCCCTTCGAGTATATACCTTAGTCTATGGTATATACCCGAAGTATATACTCGAAGTTCTGAAATAAGTGTAGCAACCTTTAGCAGAGGGCCTTCATGATTCTTAATTGGTAATTTTTAACAAAAATTTGAGGTACTGTTATTGTTCGATACTTTTTTCGATCCCAATTATTTTTACCGATACCAGTATCGGTATCTGTTTACGCCAACTGTGAAGGACCGGACACTTCATGTTGACTTTTATGATGACGCTTAGGTGGGAGGGCTTTCCCTACTCACCTATCTCCTCCGGGCTCGTCAGTCGTACGCAAACCGCTCGATCAAGTGCGAACCAATTTATATCAACGAGATCTTCTCTTCGCATTCTCACCAGTTCGTACTTCCGCCATCAAATCGCAAGGATTGTAAATTTGAGTTCCCAACGCCGGCCTGATTCTCATCAGCTATTTACAAGAAATATTAAGTTGACAGCTTTTCTTTCACTTTCCCAGCTTCGGAGAGCCTGGGAACCTCATCCTCGCCTCGCCTCGTGTCGTCTCGTCTCATCTCATCTCATCTCGTCTCGTCTCCGTCTATTTATTCTCAACTCAATTCTACTCAACTCAACTCGACTCAAATCAACCGAGCTCAATCGCATCTCAACCGAGCTCAAACGCATCGTAACCGCATTCTCATTATCTCGAGCGTCTCCCAACCGAATCATCCTTGCCTTCCTTTCCCCCCTCTCGGGTCATTGTGAAATATTATACCTTCATCTCTGTCTGTTTTCCTTTACATTTATCATTATTTTCTCTAGCATTATTTTTCGTTTTTAGAAGGAGCTCCTCAGTTTATTCAAGGTACCAATTTTATTTTATTCCTATTTTCTTATATTCATTTTAAACCTATTCTATTCTCAACTGAAATTATTTGCCTGCCAATTATACATTTTGTTTTCACGAGAAGGTAGTCGTGTTGTTCATTATTTTGAAAAACCTGCCCAGCTCAAACAGTATCGAAAGCCGAGTATCGATACCAAAATGGTCGGTATCGGAAGAAAAGTATCGAGACCGTCTCGATATCGATCAGTATCGTTCATCCCTACCTCAGATTCGATGAATTCTCAATTGGCTGGTCCCCGCTAAGACTTTCAGAATGGACTTCCTTTGACTCTTTCAATAGCATTCAATTTGTGTTCATCAAAGTCGTCAGAAGTACAACATTGTCAACTAAAAATCCCTTGAGTCTTTCTATACACTGCACAAGCAACAAACCCTTTGAATGACCTTCAAAGAATGTTAAAGAGAGCTCTCTGTTTGATGTCATATCACGTCACCCACGTTGAATGAGTTCAAGGGTTGAACTTGTTGATCAATATTTCTGTATTTGATGAGTGGGGAATACAGAGAAAACAAGGGTTGAACAAATATTAAAATTATCCAACTCTTCACATAATCCAAGCATTAGAAAATCCACTAAATTCACGTTCAATGCTGGAAATAGTTAGTATTTTGGCTGTTTTAATCTAATTCTTATAGACACGCTTTAATCACTTCTTTTTTGTCTTTTAGGTGTCGTACTTTTCAACTAGCCCTGAACTCAGTAACAAACAACGTTTTGAATACTTCACCAGGACAATCCCGTCCGACAGGCACCAAGTTCAGGCTATGGTCGAGTTGGTCAACCGCCTCGGGTGGAGCTACGTTTCAGTGATTTACGAAGAATCTAACTACGGTATTAAGGTTAACCCAATTGACAACTAGTTACTTGAATACCTCGTTTGAATTGACAAGATTTTGGATTCTCCCTGTAATGTGAATGATACCATTTAACTTTTGGGGTGGAGTCAGGTTATTGAGCACACAAGTTTTGGAGAGAAAGGGTTATATCCTTCAAGTACAACTTATGGCTTGATGCTATGATGCATACAAGTTATCTTGAAGGAGGGGAATGCCGCGGAAGGTCTTCTGCTCCGCCATTCTAGATAGGTAACAATGGAGGGGGTACAAAGGCTTCCCTCCAAGTTACGTCCCCTACAAAATGGGGAGCTTCCTCTTTTGTGATGAGTTGATCCCGGAAAATTAAAATATTTTCAATAAAAAATGTATCTACATCCATAACTTTAGTAAAAATGATTTTTGGTCGGAAATGTCTGAAATGCTCTTCGTATTAGAACGGTTTTCTAAATTATCAGTGCGCCTTGTATCTTCACACTCACCTTATCAGTTCCCTCTAGTTTGCACAACCTACCGGTTCGTGTTCTCGATCTCGTATGTGAAATTAAACTATTTCATATGCGTTTTATCTTGTCAATGTACGAAAATGCACCTACATACCAGATATCTCAAAAACCCACTTTTGACCCGTAACCTCTCCTGGTGTGTATCAATCGTTCCGGGATCCGTCTCTCGGAAAATGATACCCCGCAAGCCTAGGTACCAGAAATCTCGAAACCCACTTTTGAAGTACCTAGATACTCATTTTGACCCATAACCTCTCCTGGTGGGTACCAATCGTTCCGGGATCCGTCTCTCGGAAAATGATACCCCGCAAGCCTAGGTATCAGAAATCTCGAAACCCACTTTTGAAGTAGCTAGATACTCATTTTGACCCATAACCTCTTCCTGTGGGCTCCAATCGTTCCGGGACCCATTACATTGAATTCAGCGTCCAAAATTTAGTCGAAAATGATACCCCACGCGCCTAGATCGGGCTGACAAGTTTTGAGAACCTCCAAAGCCAATAACGGGTCCTTGACCAAAACATTAGATTTTTAGCAAATTTTCGACTACCAAAAACAGCGAGGACGGTGGATGGACATTTGCTTATTTTGATGTAGACACCTAGAAATGGCCAGGTAGAAATTTTGGAGCAAATCGGAGTATTCAGGGAATAACCAATCAATGTAAATCATTCAGGAACAGTCTCCTTGACACAATAACTCCTTTCATTTACAGGGAAAGAAGACCCTACTCATCCAACTAAAAGCCCTATTTATAAACAGGAGCAAAATGGGTGTTCTGAAGGGACAAGTATCTCTGAAGGACTGTTCTTACGTAATTATTGTTCTTGTAACATTATTTATCCGCGGCTCACTTTTGAAATGAAAAGGGAGGTTCAAATGGCTGCAGTAATCCAGGAAGATTTGAATGTCTTATCTACAAGCATCAATTCCGATGGTTAGCAAGGCTGGGGAAGCCATATCTGATTTTTTGGGTATATCCTGAAGCCTAAGCGCCACCTGGAAGGAACTAGCCCCTCCTTGATCCTTCGAGTAGCCTCAACATTTGTACAACCGTAGCTGGGCATATATGTTGGACAATCACATCTATGTGAACTCAAACGCACTGTTCAATTTGATGTACATACATTGTCGTTTGTGACCCATCAGGCATTCGAGGAACTGGAAGTTCTCCTGGCTAAGTACGACATCTGCATCGCGGTCAAAGAAAAACTAGTCAAGGACTCAGGAGTCGCCGAAGAGAATGCTTACGACAACATTATTATTCGCCTCCAAACCAAACCCCGAGCCAAAGGTAAGATTTCTCTTATTTCGTTTTTCGTCTTTCGCGTACAAAAGCTAAATATAATTTCATTCGGCCGAACAGCCCTAGGCAAGTTTAAGAATTTGTTTTCTTAAGCAGAGAGTAAACGTGGGAGCAAAAGTTCGATTCGACTGCGGCGAGCTACCCATGTTTGCAAAACTGGGGCATTTTAAACTGGTAGCCATCTGCGTTTCAACCACAGTTTTTCTATCGATTTTACCACGAATTCAGAAAAATTTGTTTCGTGTTTTTTAAATTACAAAACTCTCTTTTATTGAGACTGTCATTAAGAAAAACAAAGGCACAGTTTGGCATGAGCAATACTGCAAAATTCAAAAATGCATTTTAATGTCATGGCATCTGTATGTAAGCTCCCAGGCTCAATGGTTGGCGCTTGGAAGAGAATCGCCCTTTCTTTCAAGGGTTGGTGAGAAAGGTGGGACAAACGTCCAGGGTACGCCATATATGGGTGTTGTCATGGGCCTTGCAATCCCATGCGCTGAGATAAGCGCGCAGCCTCTTGATGGATACATCTCACTTCTGGGATCTGATGCACCTGGTGTTAAGAAAAAGAGCACATGTGCTTAAACGCAGAAGTCTCAAAATCAAAACACTTCAATCTCAAGACGTTCGGGATAGCTCTCAATACACTGGTGGCGCGCCCAGAGGCCATTCCAGTAACTACGTTGTTAACTTGACTCGTCCCGCGTCAACGTAGTTTTCCCTGGATGTTTCCTGATGAGAGACTCACAGTAATTATGGATCTGCCATCTAATTGTCGCCGCGCCCGTTGCAATTATTCCGTTGAGACCACTTCCAGAGATTTGCGCACTCACATCTAACGTAGGCACATTAAAACATTAGGTGACAACCATCCCTTAGTTGTATGATGATAAAACGATAAAACTTATCAAAATATCAAATTTAGGTACATTTTCTCAGAGTATTTGTGGAAAGTCAAAATGCGAATAGTTACCTAACAACAATAAATATGCCTTGAAGCCTCGTTCGTAGCTCAAGTCCTCTTAGTAGTAGGATTGAGCTTAATCCTCTTTTGCAACGTCTCTCGGTTTGAGTTGCAGGGTCTGAGTTCAGTGATTTGGGCTCAAGATACTGCCGTCCAGTAACGACTGTTTAGCGTGCCACATTTCGTGCTATTATATTTTGTCTACGAAAACCTCCTAGATGTGTCTTTCCTGCTAGGTTGTATTGATCTACTCAGTGACTTGTTCCTGATTCCCATATTTCAATTTCGTACCCATTCATTATTTAGTTAATTGCGTTGCGGTTCCATAAATGATTATCAATCCTGTTTTAATTGTTTGTTTTTTACCCCTAGATATCCCAAAACAGATCTCAGTGGTATGTTCGACTTACGTCTCTCTCTAGGTTGAGTCCAAGGTCTCTAAAGCAACCAAAGTTTACCAAATTTAAGCCAATTAAATTCGAGATGGGCCATGTGCACAGTTGTAGGAATAAACAAGGGACTTATCAATTTGTCATCATATCATTGTATTTGCGCAGGTGTGATCATATTTGGCTCGGATCAGGAAGTGGCGGAACTGATGAAGGCCGTCAGACGTTGCAACGCAACTGGAAGCTTTTCTTGGATTGGATCTGACGGATGGAGCGCTCGGGATCTCGTATCAAACGGCAACGAACGTCAAGTGGAGGGCACATTGTCCGTTCAACCCCAAGCAAACCCAGTCGTCGGCTTTGAGGACTACTTTCTGTCTCTAACGGTCGAAAATAACAAACGGAACCCGTGGTTTATAGGTAAGGAACTCCATTCACGAAGAATTATTTTCCTTGCATAATTAGTTTGGTTGCTTGCAAAACCCCAAGGAGTTACGAGAATCATGCAAACCAGTGAGGAAAAGCGTATCAATCAAAATCCTCGGACCAGGCGCATGGAGACTCACTTCAATCGATTCAGCGTTCAATGTTTAGTGGAAAATGATACCCAATACGCCTAGGTACCAGAAATCTCAAAAACCTACATTCAAAAAAGGTAGATCGATACTCATTTGGACCCATAACCTCTTCCAGTGGGAACCAATCGTCCCAGGATTCGTTTCATTGGATTCAGCGTCCAAAATTTAGTGGAAAATGATACCCCACACGCATAGGTATCAGAAATCTCGTAAAAACATACTCGAAATGGATAGATAGACACCCATTTTGACCATAACCTCTTCTGGTGGGCGCCAATCGTTCTGGGACCCATTTCATTGGATTCGATGATAATGAATTCAAAATTTAGTGGACATTTTGGTAATGACAGTATACGATTCATGGTGTGTCTTAAAAAAACAAAATATCCGTGCGCCGTCCACGCCTTTTTTGGCAGTAGAATTAGATTTTCTGCAAAATCTGAAATTTCGGTCAGGTACCTCTGGCTCTAGTTGGTTCTTGAAACGTTTCAGTTCGATCGGAACAAATCTGGGGAGGGTGTTTAGTAAAAATTAGGTCAGATAAAAATGAAGAATGCAGTGGATGATTCTGAACATAAGTTGTAAAAAATAATAGATAGTAATAAAATGAAATTAATGCGTTTGTAACCTCTGAATTGATTCTTCGTTCCTGAAGGACAATAGGGCTTAGATGACGAATTGTAGTTGAAAATAAATGAAAACCAATAGATATTTATTCTAGAAAATAAGCGAAATGAAATGACAAAGAAAAGAATATACTGTATGAAAGAAAAATTCCCTAAGGAGCTCCGGTACAATGAAATACCAAGGAAATACAAGAAAAATGAAAATAAACTTAGTTTCGGTTGATAACTGGGAGTCGAAGTCCGTGATGGCGGTTGAATCGCGTTCGGTGGAATGGAGGGAAGTATTCGACGGGGGAGCGAGCAAGCGATGATCCAGCTGTACGGCCAGAAAGAGGATCTAGTGGTGTATGGATGATGGGGTGATGAAATCCCGAATTTTCCCCTATTTGAGGGTGTTAGATGGCGTCGAAATTATTGAGTGCGCCTTTGACGAAAATTAGGTTGTCGTTGGCGTAGAACAGCGCGAATTTGAACTTGTTAACCTCCGTTGAATTAGGTGCAACAAGGGACATGCAAATTTATAGTTCGGCTGGTCAATCAACACTGCCTTCCGTCCTCTTTGCTTTTCCCTGGAGCGATAAGCCCCCACTCCCCAAACCTCGGTGTGAGCTTCGGTTTCGACGTGATACATATAATCCCAAAGCTCACTGATATTTTTCCCTAGGGCTGGCCAAGCTATCATAGGCCAGTCAGGACAGGACTTATCCAGAATCCCCGAAATTCTTAAGCCCCGATAAATGTTTTAAAAACCCTGCAACACCAAAAGGACTCCAGGTTCGCACAAATCAAAACCAAACCAAGAAAAAAACAGGTTTATTGTCTTGTTGGGAGTTTGATATGACTTTAACTATGCCGAATGCACTGGTACCTTGGGAGTGGTTCGTGTTGGTGTTTGGGCTGCGTTGAGGTGGCTGGGTCTCAGCGCAGGACAGTGCTCATGCCAGGAGCTTTGCTGATTCCGGGACGATGTCGACGAGAATCATCAAAAATCCGCCGGAGGTTATTCAGGAACTTTTGGTTTTCCGGCGCGATGGTGGGGATCGGATTCTTCACCGGAGGTGGGAGACGGTGGTACTTCCCGCGGTTCGGATCTGCTGAAGTTAGCGCTCCCGTTGTTCTCCTTTTGGTTGGTTATTCCTTGAATAATCAACCTGTTTTCATGATAATGGTCAACCTCTCCGATTCGGCTCAAAATTTTTTTCTGGACGTTTCATGATGTCCTAATGAAAAAAGGTCGATGTCCGTCCGCCATACGCCGTACGCCGTCCATCGTCCGCGCCGTTTTTGGTAGTAGACAATTTTCTAAAAATCTGAAATTTGGGTCAGGGGTCTGTTCCCGGCCGAGACGGGTCCTCGAAACTTTTCAGCCCGATCGGACCAAATTTGGGGGGGGGGGGGGGGGGTCAAAATGTGTTTTTTGAAAAATGGAAATTCGAGATTTTGGGCGATCTAAGCGAGTAGGGTGTCATTTTCCACTAAATTTTGGACGCTGAATCCAATGAAACGGGTCCCAGAACGATTGGCACCCACTGGAAGAAGTTATGGGTCAAATTGGGTATTTATTACTCATTTTGGTTGGTTATTCCTCGAATAATCAACCTATGTTTTCATGATAATGGTCAACCTCTCCGATTCGGCTCAAAATTTTTTTCTGGACGTTTCATGATGTCCTGATCAAAAAAGGTCAATGTCCGTCCGCCGTCCGCCGTCCGCCGTACGCCGTACGCCGTCCATTGTCCACGCCGTTTTTGGTAGTAGAAAATGTTCTAAAAATCTGAAATTTGGGTCAGGGGTCTGTTCCCAGCCGAGATGGGTCCTCGAAACTTTTCAGCCCGATCGGACCAAATTTGGAGGGGGTAGGGGTCAAAATGTGTTTTTTGAAAAATGGATTTTCGAGATTTTGGGTGATTTAGGCGAGTGGGGTGTCATTTTTCACTAAATTTTGGACGCTGAATCCAATAAAATGGGTCCCAGAACAATTGGCACCCACTGGAAGAAGTAATGGGTCAAATTGGGTATTTATTACCCATGTGGGTGACTTCAGCCGAATAGACAAACAAAACACATCGTCATATCCTGTTGTTTATAACCAGCTGTTAAACTTAGCAACCAATTTTGAGCAGTTGCCTACAATTCTTTTTACTGTCCGAGCTTTTTATTCGTACCATTCAATTCAATTTAATACAATTATTATAGCCTTCTAAATTACCTACGTTTTCTCATGTGTCAGGATTTCTGGTACCTGGGCGTGTGGGGTATCATATTCCACTAAATTTTGGACCCTGAATCGATTGGAATGGGTCTGAGATTTGGCTATGAATACTGAAAACAAGAATCGATATTTGAATGATATCGATTGTTATGACTCGATGGATTTCCTCGAAAGAGGCTCAGATCACTCTCTTCATTCTGCATTCATTTCCTACCAAAAGTGTATTGAATGATATTTTACTTTAATGTCTCTTTTTGTATCCGTTGTCTGAATCGATAATATGCATCAAAATGTCAGAAATAGAGTAAAATATCTTGGTACTATAGCTTCTTGGTACTATTCTAAAACTGGTTGCGCAACCGTTTTCAAAACTGGTTGCGCAATTGATTTCAAAACTGGTTGCGCAATTGATTTTAAAACTGGTTGCGCAACCAGTTTTGTCAGAGCCTGTGAGACGGGGAATTAAGGCCCTGACAGTTTCATGACTGGTTGCGCAACCAATTCTAAAACTGGTAGCGCAACCGTTTCTAAAGCTGGTTGCGCAACCAATCTCAAAACTGGTTGCGCAATTAATTTCAAGACTGGTTGCGCAACTGGTTTTATGACTGGTTGCGCAACTGGTTTCAAGACTGGTTGCGCAACCGCTTTCATGACTGGTTGCGCAACCGCTTTTATGACTGGTTGCGCAATTGGTTTCAAGACTGGTTGCGCAACCGCTTTGATGACTGGTTGCGCAATTGGTTTCAAGACTGGTTGCGCAATTGGTTACAAGACTGGTTGCGCAACCGCTTTGATGACTGGTTGCGCAATTGGTTTCAAGACTGGTTGCGCAATTGGTTTCAAGACTGGTTGCGCAACCGGTTTTATGACTGGTTGCGCAATTGGTTTCAAGACTGGTTGCGCAATTGGTTACAAGACTGGTTGCGCAACCGCTTTGATGACTGGTTGCGCAATTGGTTTCAAGACTGGTTGCGCAATTGGTTTCAAGACTGGTTGCGCAACCGGTTTATGACTGGTTGCGCAACCGGTTTCATGACTGGTTGCGCAACCGGTTTCATGACTGGTTGCGCAACCGGTTTCAAGACTGGTTGCGCAACCGGTTTCAAGACTGGTTGCGCAACCGCTTTTATGACTGGTTGCGCAACCGGTTTCATGACTGGTTGCGCAACCGGTTTTATGACTGGTTGCGCAATTGGTTTCAAGACTGGTTGCGCAATTGGTTACAAGACTGGTTGCGCAACCGCTTTGATGACTGGTTGCGCAATTGGTTTCAAGACTGGTTGCGCAACCGGTTTCAAGACTGGTTGCGCAACCGGTTTCATGACTGGTTGCGCAACCGCTTTGATGACTGGTTGCGCAACCGCTTTGATGACTGGTTGCGCAACCGCTTTTATGACTGGTTGCGCAATTGGTTTCAAGACTGGTTGCGCAATTGGTTACAAGACTGGTTGCGCAACCGCTTTGATGACTGGTTGCGCAATTGGTTTCAAGACTGGTTGCGCAACCGGTTTCATGACGATTGGCACCCACTGGAGGAAGTGATGGGTCAAATTGGGTATTTATTACCCATTTTGAGTATGTGTTTTCGGGATTTCTGGTGCCTAGGCGTGTGGGGTATCATATTCCACTAAATTTTGAACCCTGAATCGATCGGAATGGGTCTGGGACCCGCCACACCCACTGTTTCCCCCATTCGAGGAATAACCAACCCGTGTGTAAGAATTTGCAGATTTTGAATATGTGTTTTCGGGATTTCTGCTACCTAGGCGTGTGGGGTATAGTTTTCCACTAAATTTTTGATGCTGAATCAAATAAAATGAATCTCAGAACAATTAGCGCCCACCGGAAGAAGTTATGGATCAAAATGGGTATGTATCCACCCATTTTGTATGTGTCAGGATTTCTGGTGCCTAGGCGTGTGGGGTATCATATTCCACTAAATTTTGGACCCTGAATCGATTGGATTGGGTCTGGGACCCGCCTCACCCACTGTTTCCCCTATTCGAGGAATAACCAACCCGTGTGTAAGAATTTGCAGATTTTTTTCCCGGACGGCCAGAATTCGGTCTCACACTCGGTGTTGTCGGTTCCAACGGCGACGATTGTACGGCGACTGGTGGCGTTCTTTGGACTCCAGGCTCCAATAATTGTTGGCGTTGGTGAACGTTCACAGACTTTGCTATGCTACCAGTCCTTTTTACTGTCAACAACTCATCATCAACCAACTAGCAACTAACAATCAATAGAATAACAAAAACAAAACATGAACAAAATTATTACATAGACCCGGTCGCAACAGAGGGTTAAGATGAAAATTCTTTCTTGAAACTCAATTTTTGGTTGGTTATTCCTTGAATTGAAGGGGGTCAAGATATGTATTTTGAAAAATGGGCTTTAAGAGATTTTCGGCGATGTGGGTATCATTTTCGACGAAACTTTGGATGCTGAACCCAATTAGACGAATCCCGGAATAATTGGCGCCCACTGGAAGAAGTTATGGGTCAAAATGGGTACCTATCTACCTATTTCGAAAGTTTTCGAGATTTCTGGTACCTAGGTGTGTAAGGTATCATTTTTGACTAAATTTTGGACGCTGAATCCATTGAAACGGGTCCCGGACCGTTTGGCTTCTACCAAAGATGGGTATGGGTGGGGTTAGGTACCCACCTAGCTATTTCAAAGTGGGTTTTTGAGAGTTTTTGGAAACTAGGCATATGGTGTATCTTTTTCACCAAATATTGGACGCTGAATCCCATAGTGATGATTCATCA